>PVIY010000742.1:127375-182086 GCA_004026745.1 Myrmecophaga tridactyla | reverse complement strand
TTCTGGCCTCTGGAGTTCCAAAATAGTTCCAAACAGTTCCTGCCTCCTTAATAGCTGTTCTGGTCAAAGATCTGAGTCCTGAAGATAGTTTCTCTGCCGTGTCCCAACATTGCTGTTTTTTCTTGAATTCTCATTATCAGTGTGTTCTAAAACAATAAAACAGAAAATTATGAAATCATCCATCCATTTCATTCATTTAATAAGTATTTTTGAACACTTGCATGTACCAAGTACTATGCCAATTGCTGAGGACACAATACTGAGCAAAACCAATGAAACTGAAGAGTCTGTGAGTCAGAGAGACTTATCCTCTCGCCAAAAGGCTTCGTGCTCAATAATTCCAGGCCGTCCTAACATGGTCCTCGCCTGCCATTCCAGCCATGTTCCTACTATTCTCCTAAATCTAACACATTTTAATTAAATTGGACTTCTTGTTATTTCCTGAGCATCTCTATTACTTTGGTTTTCCATCCTTTACTCCCTTCTCTTTGCGCTCTCTCTATCCCACATCTCCATTTAAAGAAACCTTGAGTGCTGCTCCTGCTCAGAGCTTTTGCTCATATTCCAAAACGAGACATGACCACTCTCTTTCTGATTTTGGCTCCTCACAGAACTTTGCTCCTCTTGACAGAAGCTGCTTGGATTTTAGATGATTATTTGTTTCCACCCACTCCCCACACTCCCTCCTTATTAAACTATAAACTCCCAGAGAGTGAATATTAATAGCAACTTTCATTTTTCCAATCTATGTAGCTCCATGTATCATGCCCTATGACAAATACTGACCAATAGGCACACACAAACCTACATCTCACTAAATCACTGAACCAGCCTGATTCTTACTAGAAAAATATTTTAAAACTTCTCCATTATTAAGAACAATTTTTAATTCTCACCACTTTTAATTACATTCTAAGAAGTTAGAGACTTGAAGACTAGTAAAGGAAAACTTGAACAAATAAAAAGATATACTATGATTAATTTTAGATGCGAGTATCATAATCAGAAATATGTCAATTTTCTGTAATATATAAATTTAATATGATCTGAAAAAAATATCAAAAGGATTTTTCTCCCCTGTGGAGCTATACAAGCTAGTTCTAAAGTTCAAGTGGAAAAATAAAGAAAAAAAGGATAGCTAGGAAATTTTCTGATAAGCTAAGAGAAGGAGGGCGCTAGCCCCACTACATATTAACTCTTATAATAAAGCTACAGTAATTATAACAATCTGGTATTGTTGCATGAATAGAAAGGCAGATCAGTAGGACAGAATAGAAAGTGTAGAAATAGATCAAAATACATATGTGAATCTAGTATATGATACAGATGGCAATTCAAATAAATGGAAAAAAGATGAGATAATTCAATAAATGATGTTGGAACAACTGAGTTGCCATCTGGAAAAAAATGAAATAACTTGCATGCTACACCAAACCAAAATATATTCCCAGTGGATTAAAGATTTAAACATAAAATGCAAAACAATAAAAGTAACTTAGAAAACTTTGAAAAATTATTTTTATAATCTTGGTATAGGAAAGATTCAAGTATAACACAAAACCCAGAAGTCATGAAAGGACAGTGTGATAAATTAGACTATATAAAATAAATTGGGGGGGCAAAACTTACCATAATTAAAGTCAAAATATAAATGACACTAGAGGAAATATTTTAACTTGCAGCACAGGTAAAGGAAAACTGGCTTATATAGAAAGAGCTTCTACACACAAACAAGAAAATGTCTATGAATATTATAGGAAAAATAAGCAAAGGTTATGAACTGGTGGTTCACAGAAAAGGAAATACAAGTGATTGCAGGAACACGATCATTTACTCAGTCTTTTTTTGTTTTGTATGCTGTATGGGGACACATTTCATTATTTTTCCATGTGAGTATCCCATTATTGCAGCACCATTTGTTGAATTTCATTTGTTTGTTTTGTTTTGGTTTTTTGGCTTGTTTGTTTTTTGGGGAAGTACATGGACTGGAAATCGAAACAGGATTTCATATACTCAGTTTTATAATTAGAGAAACATAAATTCAAGTAAATGAGATGCTATTTTGCACCTATAATATCTCAAAGATTTTAAAAACTGGTAGCTAATGATGGTAGTATCAAAGTTTACAAAATAAATGAAGGAAATTTCAAAGTTACCTTTTGTCCCAGCAAATCTTTTGGATAATAATTTCACCTCTAGGTAGACACACACTCATGTGAGATGACATATGTAATTCATATATAATACAAGCCTATTCACTTTGGCACTCTATTGTAATATTAAAAAGACTAGAAATAACTCAAATGTACAATGATAGGATTCTGATTAAATAACTATGGTACATTCATACTACCCAATTCTAAGCAGATATACAAAAGAATAATGAAGTTGTTTATATTTTAATATAGAATGATCTTCAAAATGTTGCATGAAAAAATCAAGTTGTAGATGAGTGCATATAATATGCTACCATTTTTAAGGGAAAAATAATGTATATAAGAATGTGCTATCATATGCATGAAATTTGTCTATAAGACTATGCAATAATTAATAATGTTAATTGACTCTGAATGGAAAATATATGGCTTGGTGCCAGAGACAGGAGGGAAATGTCAATGTATGAGCTTTATAAAATCAAAATTACTGAGAAATAATTTACATACAATGAACTGCATTTATTTAATTTGTACAATATGATGAATTTTTCACAGTTGTATATACCCATGAAATTACTGCCCCAGTTAAGGTACATAAAGCTTCCATCACCCCCAAAACATTTCTCATGCTGCTTTACAATCCACACATCCCTCCACACTTGGCCTCAGGCTACCAATAATCTGTTTTACTTTGTTATTTTTTTAATTTTGTTTTTTAATCTGTTTTACTTTGCTTATTTTTTTAAATTTTTATTATGATAAATATACACATAAAATGAAATGTTCCACTTAAGCCATTTTTTAAACATACAATTCAGTGACAATTACTTTTACAATATTGTACTACTATCACTAACATCCATTATCCAACCTCTTCTGTCAGCCCCAACAGAAGCTCTGAACCAATTAAACAATAACTCTCCATTCTCTCCCCCCACAGCCCCTGATAGCCTCTAATCCACTTTCTGTCTCTGTAAAAAATTACTTTTTTTATTCTAAATAACCATTTGTTTATTCTAGACAGTTCATATAATGGAATCATGCAATATTTGTCCCTTTGTGCCTGGTTTATTTCACTTAGCATAATGTTGTTAAGATTCATCCATGTTGTAGCATGTATCAGAATGTCATTTATTTTCACAGCTAAATAATATTCCATTGTGTATTATATGCCATATTTTGTTTATTGTGTTTTTAAAAATAATATCCTTATTGAGATATAATTCATGCACCTTATGTTATGGGTACATTTGTCAACTTGGCCAGGTGATGGTGCCCAGTTATATGGTCAAGTAACTACTGACCTAACTATTACTGTGAGGACATTTCATGGACTTACATCATCAGTCAGTTGATTGCATCTATGGTTGATTGCATCTATGGTTGATTGCATCTACAATCAACTAAAGGGAATGTCTTCTACAATGAGAGAATCCAATCAGCTGGTTTAATCCAATCAGTTTGGAGACTAAGGGGGAGGTGACAATGTCAGCACAGCAGAAGAGAGAACTTTCATCTTTGCTTCAGCCAGGCAGCCTCCTCTGGGGAATTCATTGAAGACATCCATTGGAGTGTCAGCTCATGACCTGCCCTACAGAATTTGAACTTGTGTATCCTCACAATTGTGTGGAAACTTTTATAAAATCTCATATTTACAGCTAACTCCTGTTGCTTCTGTTTCCCTAGAGAACCCTGACTAATACATCATACAATTGACCCACTTAAAGCTTATAGCTGAGTAGTTTTTGTATATTCAGACCTGTGAAACACCAGCACAATCTTAGAACATTTTTATCATTGTAAAAGAAACCTGTACCCATTAATGACGGTTCTCTATACCCCCTCAACTTCCCCACCCCCAGCCCTAGGAAACCTTTAATCTATTTTCCATCTCTCTGGATTTTCTTTTTCTGGGCATTTCATATAAATGCAATCATAATATATGTGGTCTTTTGTGACTTGTTTCTTTTACTTAGTATAATGTTTTAGCATGTGTCAATATTTCATTGCTTTTATTTCAAATAATATTACATTTTATGGATATACCATGTTTTATTTATCCATTCATCAGTTAATGGACATTTGAGTTGTCTCCATTTTTTGCTACTATTAATATTAATGTTCAAATTTTTTGTATGAGCATATGTTCTCATTTCTCCTGAGTATATACTTAGAAGTGAATCACTTACATGTTTTGTCACTATAGCTTAGTTTATATTTTCTAGAATTATATATAAATGGAATCCCTTCTATACTTTTGTACCTAATTTCTTTCATAATTTTGGGATTTGTTTATCTTTCTGCATGTGTCAGTACTTTGCTCCCTTTTCTTGTTGCATGAGATTTGGCTATATAGAAATAATATATTATGTTTATTTGTTTATGGAAATTTGGATAGATCCTGGGTTTTTAGCAGTAACGAATAAAATTTCTATAAACCTTCATATGCAAGTATTTTATGGGTATATGTTTTAATTTCTCTTGTGCAAATACTTGGGAATGGAATAGTGACATGGTAAATGTATGTTTAACTTTTTAAAATATAGCAAATTTCCTTAAGTGATTGAACCATGTTGCATGAGAAGTCCAGTTGTTTTACAGCCTCACTACATTTGGTATTGTTACTCTTTCTAATTTTAGCCATGTTAATGGGTGTATAATGGTATCTCATTGAGTTTTAATTTGCAGTTTCCTGTTGACTAATGCTGTCAAGCAGTTTTCATGTACTTACAGCTATCATTGACCATCTTTTGTGAAATTGCTGTTCAAATCCTTTGCCCATTTTTAGTTTGGTTGATTGTCTATTTATTATCGAATTATGAGTTCTTTATATGTTCTGGATACAAATTCTTTGCCATTTATATACTACAAATACTTTTCTCACACTATGACCTATGTTTTTGCTTCTTAGTGGTGATTTTTGAAGCATAATAGTTTTAAATTTTGATGATATTGAATTTATCAATTATTTCTTCAGAGTTTATAATCCCAGTGTACTATGTAAGAAATCATTGCCTATCCTCAAGATCAATAAAATTTTCTCCTGTTTTCTTCCAGAAATTTTATAGTTCTAGGTTTTAATATAGTTATATTATTGTTTCAGGCTGATTTGGGGTATTGTGTGAGGTAAAAGCTGATTTTCATTTTTTCCTCAATGTTTGTCCAGTAGTTCTGATATATTGAAGGATTTTCCTCTCCCTTTGGAAATACTTAAGCACGTCTATTTCTGATCTCTGTATTCTAATCTTTTAATCGCTAGATCTATTTTTATGCTAATACCATGTTGTGTGGAATTCTGGAGTTTTACAATAATTTTAGAATTCAGTAATATAAGACCTCTAGCTTTGCTCTTATATGAAGATTTATTTCGTTATTCTAGATTCTTTGTATTCCCATATAAATTTTATAATTAGCTTGCTAATTATTATGACAAGAATTCTGGGATTCTGATTGAGATTGCAACTGGATTTATAGATTAATTTCAGAAGAACGGCTCTTAATAATATGTGCTTGCATTCCATGAAAATGGTAGATATCTCCATCAATCTCGGTCTTTCAAAATTTTGTTTAGTAATGTTCTGAAATTTTCAGAGCAACAGTTGCTCTGAATCTGTTATATTTTTCCCTAAGTATTTCATGTTGCTTTGATGTTTTTTAAATTTTATTTTGTAATTGTTTTTTGCTAGCCTATTTGCTGCATAATTTGCTAGCAATTACTTTTTTCTGCATAAAGTATTACTCCCAAATTCAAACAGCTTAAAACAACAATAAACATTTATTATTTCTCATTGTTTCTGTGGGTTGAAAATTCAGTGCAGCTTATGTGGGTGGCTCTGTACTGGGGACTTTCATGAGGTTTCAGTCATGATGTTGGCTGGGGCTACAGTTATCTGAAGGCTTGACTAGGGCTCAAAGATCTGCTTCCAAAGGGCCTCATACATAGGCAGCAAATTAGTGCTGACCATGATAGGAAGCCTCAGTTTCTCTCATATAGGACTTCCCATACAGCTGCTTGAGTGTCCTCACAACATGGTGGCTGGCGTCCCCCAGAGCAACTGACTCAAAAGAGAGCGGGACAGAGCTATAGTGTCTCTTCTGACCTAGACTCAGAAGTCACATGCTGTTACCTCCACTCTATCCAACTGGTCACTCAGGGTAGCATTAGTTTGTGTGAGAGGGAGATGCCCTAGGACATGAATGCCAGGAGGTGAGAATCATTTGGGAGCCATCTCGGAAGCTGGCTACCATCCTTTGTGTGGTATTTTTTGTGTTTCTCCTGCTTGGGATCTCTCATGCTTCTTGAGTGTGTAAGTTTATAATTTTTTAAAATCAACTTTAGGGTATTTTAAACTTTCTTTAAGTATTTTTTTTTCTTTCTTCCTTTCTCTTCCAGCCGTCTGGGACTCCAATTACATATGTTAGACTGCTTGATATTGCTTTACAGGTTACTTATGTCCTGCTCATTTTTATATATTTTTCAGTCTCTTCCTTCTCTGTGCTTGATTTTGGATAGTTTCTATTGTTATGTCTTCAGTTCGTTGATTTTTTTCTTTTGCAATGTCTAATCTCTTAAATCCGTTAAGTGATTTTTTTTTTCATTTCAGATATTCTATTTCTGCTTCCTTTGACATACTGATGTCCTCTCTCTTTTGACTTCTGTAAATTCTAGTAATTCAGACTAAGACCTGCACTGCTTCAGTTGGGCCATACCTTAATTAAAAATAACATCTTGAAAAGATCCTGTTTTCAATGAGCTTACACCCAGAGGCACATAAACTAAGATTAAGAACATGTGTATGGGAACTCTGTATTTTCTGCATGATTTTTCTGGAAACCTACAACTTCTCCAACAAAAAAATTAATTAATTAAATTTTGAAAAGAACGTGTCTGTGGGGATACATAATTCAGCCTGCCTCAGAAGACAGCAGAAGGAGAGTTTCAAGAAGATTCAGTAGTATTGAAGGCAGAAGAGAGGCTAGGACATCAAGCAGAGCAATGTATGAATGAAATAGATTGTCCCAACATCATTTATTTCCAAGGGGAATTGAGCAGGGCTAAGGTGAGGAGAGCTGCTGGAATACTTTGAGCTATTTTGTACTCAGTCCCAAAATTATCAAGTGTTTTTTCATCAGAAATAAAGAAATCACTTTTTAAATTGGAATCAGAAATTGTGATTCTCCTTGGACAGTAGTGATAAACTATCCTTTTGTTCCTACAATTAGCATATTGCTTGGAACAGAGTTTTTAACTTACCCCAATAATGCTACCACCTATACTATTGCCAATATTTTATGAGAGACTGTCTTACCTTTAGTTATTATGACTTAGTTCTATAATCCCCACGTCGATTTACAGATGGAAAAAGAGAGAACAGGAAATGTTAACTCACCTTTGAAGATGTGTATAAGATGCAAGATATTTGAACTATCAATTCCTTATCTATTGAACATCAGATGCTTTCTGCCCTATAGTTGCCCATTGCTCTCCTCAAGTGGGTATCTAAATTTGTTAAGCATTCTGAGTTTATTTTCTATGGAATGAATTTTGTTCGGAATTCTTAACTTTGTATCTTTTATCTTTCTTCCTTTTTTTTTCTTCTTTACTTTTTCCTTTCCTTCTTCTTCAATTTATAACCAAAAAGGATTGAAACCAGTTTATGAAGATACATAAAACTTATAAAATTACATATATAAAAAGCAGGGATATAACAACCTACACGAGGAGATCTTTAAAACATCCCTCAAAGGAAAAAAGTACACTTCCATTTAATTTAACAAGTGAAAATACAAACTGTGTGTTTTATATCATATCAAATTCATGAGGATGTCAACTGTCCTCAATCAAAAAAAAAGCAGGGATGATGTCATTAATTAGAAAGAAGAGGGAGATGTCATTAATTAGAAAGAAGGTGTCTGTTGTTTTGGGGAAGTGAAATAAAGCGTTAGGAAGGTGAAGTTAATGTTGAGATATGTTCCTAATAATAAAGGGTGGAGTCAGGAATTTTTATGGGCCACATGGATTGTTGGAAACCCAGTGATTTTTGAATGCTACTGGCACCTGGGAATGTTCTTAGTGCCAGAATCAGGACTGGAAGCCACAATCTTCTGATTCTTAAATTCTAATGTTCTGCCCTAGACCACATAGAGTAGACAAAACTGTCAAAACAAAATTCCTTGCCTAAGGGAAAAGAGCAGCTTGGGAGGTGGAGTGGCACTGCCCAAGGAGAGAACAAAGGTGGCAAGATGGGACAAATGGGGATAGAATGTGCCCAGGAAAGGTGGGGCTCTCTGAGTGTCAAGGAAGACCAGGATAGGCACAGAGCGCATTGGTGGCAAGAACTGCAAGATGTTCTTGGCAGACTTAAGTGACAGGAGGTCCTATGATAGGTTTGGTGAAGGAGACAAGGAATCGTCTAGAAAGCAATCCTCTGCACGGCTGGTTGGAGCAGAGAGAAAGGAGGTGGGAAAAGGGCAGAATATTTAGCAGGCTGTGCAAGCTAGGGTGTGTTAAGAATACAAAGGTGTGGCTTACCAGTGAGGGAGAAAAGAATCTAACACATGGGTCAAATAACATTTAGCTTAGGAGTGGAGATCTTCTATGAAGAAGTGTTTACTGTCAGCAAGCTGCTGCATCAGAAGGCAAAACAGCACGCGTTGCAGAAAGCTGGGGCATGCAGAATGCATGTTGCTGGAGTGAATGGTATGTGACAAATACCCATTAGGGGCTGTGGCATGCCATAAAGTGCAGTGTGTCATGCTAGCTTGTGGTATGCCACAGGGCCATGAGCAGGTGGACGAGAGACAAACTCGCCTGTGCCCCTCGCCTGAAGGCTGCCACATACCACATCCCCTCGAACATTTTTGATGGGCAGCAACTTTATGTTGTCTTCCTTCATCGTGGAATTTGTCAACTGCCATAAGACTTTGGTCTATGAAGACCAGGCACTGTCACTTGATTCATAATAAAAGAACCAAGATTTATTAGCAGGCTGTTCAAGCTGTTGTCTGTGGCAGGCGCCCCAACCCCACAGGGGCTCTCCTTGGGATGCAAATGATTTGGGTTGGGGTTAGTAGGAAGAGGACATGGGGCCAGTGGACTATCTCTTAAGGCTTGTAGAACCCTGGGTTGCAGAGATCCACACATTTTGGGAGGGAAAAGAATAATGTTCTAGTTTGCTAGCTGCTGGAATGCAATATACCAGAAACAGAGTGGCTTTTAAAAGGGGGAATTTAATAAGTTGCTAATTTACAGTTCTAAGGCAGAGAAAATGTCCCAATTAAAACAAGTCTATAGAAATGTCCAATTGAAGGCATCTAGGGGCGAGATACCTTGGTTCAAGAAGGCCGCTGAAGTTCAGGGTTTCTTTCTCATTGGGAAAAGCACATGGTGAACACAGTCAGTGTTCCTCTCTCATCTGGAAGGGCACATGGCAAATACGGAGTTATCTGCTAGTTTCTTCTCCTGGCTTCCTGTTTCATGAAGCTCCCCGGGAGGCATTTTCCTTCTTCATCTCCAGAGGTCACTGGCTGGTGAACTCTGCTTCTTGTGGCTATGTCGTTCTCCTCTGCTCTCTCTGAATCTCCCTCTCCAAAATGTTTCCTCTTTTATAGGACTTCAGAAACTAATCAAGACCCACCCAAATGGGTGGAGACATGTCGTTCCTTAATCCAGTTTAACAACCACTCTTGACTAAATCACATCATCCAGGGAGATGATCTGATTACAGTTTCAAACATACAGTATTGAAACAAAGGTAGAATACAGGGATTATTCTACCTTTATGAAATCGGATTTATATTAAAACATGGCTTTTCTTAGGGGGCATACTTCCTTTCAAACCAGCACAAATAATGAGGTTAAATGTGTAGACTTTCATTGACTGCCTGGGTCTGGATAGCTGTGCAATCTTGGGACTCAGATTCTTCACTTTAAAATGCAGAAGATAAAACTGTGCATGTAGAGTGGCTACGAGGACTTAGCGAGCTAGTACATGAAGAGTGCTTTGAAAAGTTCCTGGCCCACACCAAATACTCCATGAATGATAACCAACTTGGCTATATTTGCAATTATGATCATCAGAATGGAGGCGAGGCCTGACCCAAATGGTAAGGCCCCCAGCTAAGGCTATGCCTCCCTCCTGCCCAGATATCCCCATAAGCAGCTGCTGTCCCACTCATGCCCAATTCAGACTACCTGCTTTTCTCACAATTCTGCTTTATTCATGCAAAATCGGTATGGTGACAGTGTTGTACTCTCAGCCTGTAAAGAGTAAGGGGCTAGCACTGGTCTAGGTCCCTGGGGTTAGGGGAAGAGGGGTGTGTGTGGGGGGGGTCCCAATTCTTCTGTCCGAGGTGCTGAATCATGAACAGCAGTTGCACCCTATGACCCAGCAACTGCTCTTGGGCTTTTATCTTAGTTCATGCAAAAAACCTACCTGTGAATGCTCATAGCAACCTTATGTGTAATAAGCCAAAACAGGAAACAGTTCAAGCATCCTTCAACGGGTGACTGGTTAAACAAACTAGTACATTCATAACATGCAACAATACCACTTAGTGATGCAAAGAAATGAACTATTGGTACACACAATAACCTGGCTGAATCTCCAGAGAATTATACTGAGTGAAAAAAGCCCATTCCTGAAAGTTTCGAACTGTAACTTTTCTTGAAATGCATTTATGGAGAAGGAGAACCAATTAGTGGTTGCCAGGGGCTGGCAGGGGTCGGGGGTGGGGAGTGGCTGTGGCTATAAAAAGGTAGCATGAGGGATCCTTGTGACGGAGCCATGCTGTATCTTGACTGTGGTGGTCATACAGAGCTACATATATGATAAAACTGACAGAACTAACACTAACACACACACTCAAATGAGTGCATGCAAATCTTGCGAACTCTCAATAAAGTCAGTGGATTGCACTGATTGTGCTCATATGGTACTTTAGTTATACAAGATGTTATGACTGGGGGAAACTAGGCCTGGCAGGCAAAATAATTCCCCACCCCCCGAAGATGTCCACATCTGAAGCCTCAGGAACTGTGAACATGTTACATTACACAACAAAAGGAACTTTGCAGGTGTGATTAAGTTAAGGTCCTTTGAGATGGGGGGATTATCCTGGATTATGAGGGTGGGTCCGAAGTAATCACAGGTGTCCTTATAAAAGGGAAGTAGGAGGGTCAGAGTCAGAGAAGATATGACAGTGGAAGCAGAGGTCAGAAGGGTTCCATGTGCGGTGGGGGAGGGGAGCATGGCCAAGACATGTGGGCAGTCTCTAAGAGCTGGAAAAGGCAAAGCACAGGTTGTCTCCAGAAAGAACACAGCCCTGCTAACACCTTGAGTGGAGCCCTGTAAGACTCATTTTTGGGCTTCTGACCTCAAGGACTAAAAGCTCAGAAAATAAATTTGCATTGTTTTAAGCCGCACAATTTGTGGTCATTTTTACAGCAGCAACGGGAGACTAAAACTTTGGCTGAAGAGTATACAGACCTCTCTGTACTCTTTCTTTCAATGGCATGCCAATCTACAATTTTCTCAAAATAAAAAGTTTAAAAAATGTGGAGCAGGCCCTTAAGATGTCCCTTCTCCCTGTCATACTCACATTGTTGAAGGGAATTTTAAAAGAGTATGCCATATTGTCTTGTTTTGTTTTGTTGTCGGTGAGTCTCCTCAAGAGAATAGTTGATAACAAATCCTTGGACTGGTGAAACCCAGGCTGAGGGCGGTGACCACTCCCGTTGCCCACCCCACTGGTGAAGCACAAGGGTATTAGCATTCCTCTTCCCTGTCATAAATAAGCACCTCCTTCCCTAAATATGGCCAGAAGAGAGGCCAATCATTTAAGGAGTATGATTAATTTGAACAGTATTTTGAAATATTTTTATAAAAGCACATCCAAGGGCAAAATAATGGCTGCCTCCAAGGTTGTGAGGGGTGAATGAGTATATGAGAGAAATTGTCGGGTGACCTGAAGACAGAAAGTACTCCTGGGTTGGTCAGAAGGACCCAGAATTCCTGGGGGGGGGGGCAGAGGGATAAGGACAGAGGGGACAGAAGATGAATGTTCCTGCGTGGGGTCTCTGGGAAGAGAAGTCTACAGCAGGACTTCTCAGACTTTGACGTGCATATGAGTCACCAGTTGAAATGTGAATTATGATTTAATAGGTCTCACCTGGGACCTCAGTGGCTATGGTTCTAACAAGCTCTCAGGTCATACCAGTCCCACTGGACCAAACCTCGAGCAACAAGGGCCTACATTAGCCATGCTTTTAAGAGAAAAGCCTGTCAGAGGAGAGAAAGTGAGATGAGAAGGGAATATGAGAGAAAAGAGTTGAGGGCAGAGGGAGGAGACCATGGAGAGCTCTGTGAGCTGTTGGAGGTGGGCAGCCTTCTCAGGAAGATTCACAGGATCTGGGTCCTTTCCAAGCGTTCTGTGAGGAGGCCCCGTGCAGAGGCACTGGCCAAGTCGGTGAAGCAGGTGACTTCCAATAGAGGAGTTTTGACAAGAGGCCAAGAGTGGGAAAGAACCTGGAATCCAGACAGGAAAAAAGAGATTCCTAATGCTTTAGGGATGTGAGGCTGCAAGAGAGAACAGAGCTCAAGCTTGGGAAAAGTGGAAGTGAAGTTTGTGACTCAAAGGCTTAAATCCCAGAATAGGAATCTGGGGTTGGCCATGGGGTGTTAAAAGCAGGAGGTGGAGGGCCTAAAATGGACTGCTTCATTCTTCAAATCCAAACTGATTCATGAGCCATGTGAAATAAAGCCTGTAATTCTACTTCTATTTCTACAGCGAAGAGCTGTAGCCCAAACATGTCTTCATATTGTAGTGGTAGAAAAGTGGTATGTTCGGCTGACTGTGTGGGATGGCGAAGAGGGGGTGAAGAAGAGGACCAGAGAGGGCTGAGAGTTCTGGAAAGGTGAGAGCATGAACACATGTTCCATAGAAGTAAGAATCACCCTCTGCTCTGCCTTGCACACTTCTTTCATGGTGCCCAAATACCTGATTGTACTCACTTCTTTCCCCTGCCTAGTCTACATCCTGGCTTATTTATCTTTGCATTCTCAGATAACTTCTTGGCATCTCATGGGCAATCTGAATGTAGGAATGAATGAATTCATAAATAGTAAAAGTGAAAAGTTAACTACCACTGATGAGAAACTCATCTGGGATAGCTTTCTGTTCATGGCTGCCTTGGTGAATTTTAATTCTATTCCTTTCAAGTTTCCTTGTCTTTCCATTGCCATTTCAAGTCATTCCTTCATGCAGTTGTCTGTTCACCAAGGGCTACCATTTGATACTGACCTAATTAGGACCCACTCTGTCTAACTGTGCTCCATTCCCCCAGATTCCTACATGAGCCCTTCTGTCGAGACTTACCTTTCCTGTATCTCCTAGCCCTGAGAGAATTAAAAATAACTGGCTAATCTGATAAACCATTTTGAACTAAGGTATTCATGGTGGTATAAGAACTAATGCTTAATGTTTTACCTCTTTATGATTGTATTCTCACAGATGCCTCCAATGTTTTAACGTAAAGAAATGTCTCATGGTACACTAGAATTCAGGGACCTGAGAGGTGAGTGTGGTGTCTAGATGCATTTGGACCAGGAGATTTTTCCAGATGTCTTCCAATCATGACCCTTCCATCACCCTCAGTCCTTTTTCTGGCCAGAACTGAGGCTTTCAAATAGTTAAGAGGTCAGAACACTGCAAAACCTATTGCCCCTTAAGCCTGAGTCGGGGAGGTAAATGGAGATAAGCCCTGCCATGCCTTCGTATCTGCAAAATAGCCCATGGGTAATTATCCTTAGCTCTCTTTGCTTCAGACTTCCAGGAGCTCTTCTTTTGGCAGTGTTTCTGTTAGAAATGGGGAATGGGACTTGTTCCAGTTTGCTAGCTGCCAGAATGCAATATACCAGAAACAGAATGGCTTTTTTTTTTTTTAATTTGCATATGGGCAGGAGGCACCAGGGATTGAACTCCATACCTCCAGCACAGCAGGTCGGAGCCCTGCGCGCTGAGCCACGGCAGCTGCCCCAGAATGGCTTTTAAAAAGGGGAATTTAATAAGTTGCTAGTTTACAGTACTACAGCCGAGAAAATGTCCCAATTAAAGCAAGTCTATAGAAATGTCCAATCTAAGGCATCCAGAGAAAGACATCTTGTCGATGTTGGCCGATGAAGTTCATGTGAGAAGGTACATGGCAAACACAGTCACAGTTTCTCACTTATCTGGAAAGGCACATGATGAACACTGTCAGGGTTCCTCTCTTATCTGGAAGGGAACATGGCGAACATGGCATCATCTACTAGCTTCTTCTCTTGGCTTTCCTGTTTCATGAAGCTTCCCTGGAGGCATTTTCCTTCTTCTCCAAAGCGCTGATTGAGGGACTCTGCATCTCATGGTGCTGCAGCATTCTCTGCTTTCTCTGAATCTCTTATTCTCCAAAATGTTTCTATAGAAATATCCAATCTAAGGCATCCATCCAGGGAAAGATACCTTGGTTCAAGAAGGCCAATGAAGTTCAGGGTTTCTCTCTCATGTGAGAAGGCACATGGCGAACACAGTCAGGGCATCTCTCTCGGCTAGAAGGGCACATGACAGACATCGCATCATCTGCTAGCTTTCTCTCCTGGTTTCCGGTTTCATGAAGCTCCCTAGGAGGCGTTTTCCTTCTTCATTTCCAAAGGCTGGCTCATGGACTCTCTGCTTCATGGTGCTGCAGCATTCTCTGCTCTCTCTGAATCTCTTATTCTCCAAAATGTTTCCTCTTTTATAGGACTCCAATAAAGCAATCAAGATCCACCCATATGGGTGGAGACATATTTTCACCTAATCCAGTTTAACAACCACTCTTGACTAAATCACATCATCCAGGGAGATGATCTGATTACAATTTCAAACATACAGTATTGAATAGGGATTATTCTACCTTTATGAAATGGGATTTTGATTAAAACATGGCTTTTCTAGGGGGCATACTTCCTTTCAAACCAGCACAGGACTACAGATCCATAGTAAGCAAAGGAAAGGGTCATTATCTAACCCACCAATTTGCCCTCGCTAGCTCACATGTGCCAGATTTCTGTTCTTTCTTTGTTATAGCTATTGCTTATCCATTCCCCCTTCCAGCATTTCCTGTTTGAAAACCAACTGAGGTTGACCTTGTTCTTTGAAAGGAATAATGACTCCCCAGAATTCCTCTTGCAAAGCAGAGGCAATCAGGCAGGTTAAATGTAATACTTATGGCCAGAAGGCAGACTGGGGTCACTGTGCAGAGAGGGACCAGAGTCCCAGTATTCAGAAAGCTATGCCTTATTTTCACCACCCGTAGGAAGAGTTCTCATATTTCTTATTGACTCAAGATGCATTTGATATGGTTACTTGGCCCCAAAGTCCACCCGCCCCGACAACTGCAGAAGATCCAGAGATACACAACCATCCATCAAATCTGACAAGGCTGCCTCCTATAGCAGCTGTATTGTTTATTAAATGAGTCACTCTCATAGCAAATCCAAAAGCAAACTTGTGCTGGATTTCACACACGCATCCCACTTCATTCTTCTCATTCTCTCCCTTCAGATGCTTGCCCAGTTCTTGAGAGCAGTGTAATTCTGCTGAGTGGAATCTGAGAAACACAAAGCAGGGTTTATTTTCCTTGAACAAAATTATTGCATTTGGTTTCATAGGTTTAGACTAGTTCAGCAAGCTTGCATATTCTCTTTTCTCAGCAGCAGTAAGTAGAGTAGGAGAAAAGAAGTGGGCAAGAATGGTGATTACCATATGTATACCCTGTTATTATTCTATTATTCTATTTAATGGCCCCATGGGAAGGTTCTAAAAATTGTTTTATTTCTTTTATTTTTTTATTTTGCAGCATCGATTTCTCAGTACAAGACAAGCTTTACCCCTTTATAAGCAATTACAGGAAAACAGAAGCCACTAAAGATGGGACTTCTATTTATTGTTAGACTCTCTAAAGGAAAGAGTAGCACAGTTTAATTAGTGAAATAGCCAAGGTTTTGGGTGCCACTTAATCTGGTTCAGCATCATATGCAGACAGATTGGCCTTGAGACAGAATTTTAGCAGACCCAGAGGATTTAGTCCTTAGCTTCTTTTTAATAATGCAAATATTCCTGGACTGGGATCATATTTAACCGTCTTAAAACCATGTGACCAATGGGCTGGTGCTGAGTTCTGAATAACCTGAGATAACTTAACATGAGAGACATGGGCCCTGCAATGCAATTCTGACTAATTACCCAGAGTTAGGTCAGACATCATAGGCTAAGGGCATAATCCTCTACAAGACTGCCCTCATTTCATAATAGAAACCTGGGGGTTGCCAGGCCACCTGCATTTCTGGCCAACTGGCTACACATCCAGAGGTCCCTAATGCCCTCTCAGTTCAATAATCCACAAGAGTGACTCACAGTACTTAGGTAAGTACTATATTTGCAATAATAGTTTTATTATAGCAAAAAAGGAAATAGGTCCGAGCCAGCTGAATGAAGAGATGCACATGGTGGGGCCCGGGAGGATCTCAAATTCAAGCTTCCACCATCCTCTCCCTCTGGAGCCAAGACATGTTGCTCTCTTGCACACAATGAGCATTATCAACCAGGGCAGCTCACCTTTGGTGTTGAGTGTTTATGGGGATTTCCTTATGTAGGTATGATGATTTGAATGAATGTCCCTTTAGCTGAACTCAATCTCCTGCTCCCTTCCCCAGTGGTTGGGCTCAAAGTCCCAACTTCTAAACACACAGTTGCTTTTTTCTGGTGTGGCCAGTCCCCACCAGACTTTCGGCAAACTCTCAGGGCGGATGTTGTTGGAGGGCACTGTGAGCGTTAGATTCTGGTGTCATCTTGGCCAGGCATCTGGTCAGGCAAATGCTAGCCTGACCATTACTGCAAGGATAGCTCATGGCTGGCTGAGCAATCAGAAGGCTGGTTTATTGCATCATTAGTCAGTTGATTGTGGCTGTGGCTGATTACATCCACGATGAACGAAGAGCATGCCTCCCACAAATGAGACAATCCAATCAGATGGATTTGATCCAATTGCTTGAAGACTTTTAAAAGAAAAGAGAGAATTTTCACACTTCTTCAGCCAGTGAGCCTCCCTGTGGAGTGTGTCGAAACCCTTCACTGGTGTTGCCAGCCTCGCAGTCTGCTCTATGGGTTTGGGACTCTTGCATTCCCACGGTAGTGTGAGACACTTTTATGAATCTTGTATTTACATAGATCTGTGGGTTCTGTTTCTCTAGAGAACCCTGACTAATACAGGGGCCCACAATGAACAGCAAAGACACTGCTATTACAGCCTTCTACCCTACACCTTCTACATCTCCACCCCCACCCTCCTTGCACATTACAGCCTTGGCAGGAGCCAGGACAAAGGCCAGACCTCCCTTTGGAGGCCCAGTTCCTGACTATGTAAGTAACAGAAGGACAAGGGGCACCCAAGAGAGAGGAGAGGTCTTAGTGATGGCATTCAGGGGAACATTTATTGAACACGTACTGCTTCCCAGTCCCTCTGCTATGCTCCCAGGCTACAATAGTGACTGAGATACAATCCTCCGGCCATTAGAGGAGGCTAGTCTAGTGGAAAACACAGATATTTACAAGTATAATTACAATGAAATATTATAAACACTATAATAGAAGTGGTCTTCAAGCCTATTACATGCATCTTATCAGGATATTGCAAAGCCACCCCTGAGAAGATAAAACCTATCACTTAGGGAGATTGTATAGTTCAAGTCTCCTAAAGAAGTCACACAGACATGGACAAGTCCTGGTGTAGGAAACAGGACGACAGGAACAGAAAATGCCACTAGAGAATCAACAAGGTACCTCAGAGGAAAACACATAAGAAAAGTAAAAGAGAAAAGACTGATAATTTGACGACATAAAAATTTTAGAATTATAAAAATTTTAGAATTTGGCAGAGAAAAAGTCATAAGCAAAGCTGAAAGACAATAACAAGCTTAGAAGAAAAGGGCTACTACCTTCCTTCATATATAATGACACTTATAAAATGAAATACAGGCCGAGCCAAGGTGGCTCAGCAAGCAGAGTTCTGGTCTGCCATGCCAGAGACCCAGATTTGATTCCCGGTGCCTGCTCCTGCAAAGAAAGAAAGAAAGAAAGAAATACAACTGCCTTATAAACATACAGATGCTCAACATAACTCATAAACAAGCAAATGCAAAATGAAACAGAAAGAAGCAGGAGAGCAGCTGCTTTAGAGCTTCCTATTATTGGCAATGCCGTGAGTGGGTGAGGGACCCAGAGAAGAAACACTGGGTCAGGAAACAGAGGGATATTTTTAGCTCTAAGTGAATGACCCTGGTTTATTACTCACCTGGTTTATTACTCAAATCCCAATTTCACAGTCATTCTGGGAATAATTGTGCAAGTTTAGAGCAAGGAATGGAAACACCCACAACTCCCTTGGGAAACTGTTTCCCTTTGCTTCTTGTCATGGTCATAGAATGACTGTGAGGGGAAAGGGCATGCAGTTCTTTGACTAAGACAGATGGTCCAGCTCAGGAGGTTCCTCTAAGCAAAGTGTCTATAGAACACCTTTTGCTCTGATAGAAGACTGTGCTGGAGAGCCTTAAAAATCCTGTACTCCCAATTTGGAGAAGATGAAATTCTCAAAAAGTTCTATCCAGCCTTTGAGACATGACCATATCCAGTCCACAGAGAAAGTTGAGATACTTTTATTCTGTTGTGATTTCAGCCTTTCAAAAGGCCAGCTATTGTTGTAATGACTTCTGATATTCCTATATACAGCAATTTACTTCCTCATCCCTGTGTCTAGATGCCAGACACTGGTGTATACTGAAGATATGATGTTGAATAAGAAAACATGGTCCCTGCCTACATGGTGCTTACAGTCTAGCAGGAAAAATAAACATGAAACTAGACAATTATATGAAAGTGTGATTGTGCTTCTATGGTTAGTGCATGCATAGTCTCCTGTAGGAGGAGATAGGTGAGCTCTGACTCTCTTCTTGGGTTCTAAGAAGACTTCCCTAAGTTGGAAGTAACATCTGAGCTGCAATTTGAAAAAAAATGAATAGGAATTAGCCAGTAAAAGTGGTGGAAGATCAATGAAAGACAGTGAAGACGATGTTTCTAGGCAGAATCAGGAGCCAGGCTAAGTGCTTCGTCTACAAAGAATGAAGAAAACGTGTCTTCCATTTTGAAGCTGAGGAAATGGCTCCGGAGTCATAAGGGAAGGAAGTGAGGCAAGTACAGCTGTGCTAGTGGAAAAAACTTTTCAGCTGCAGTCCCTTTTTGGGCAGCTTGTAGGTTTGGAGGCAGGCTTGACCTTGATGGGTCAATACAAGAGGAACCAAACTGGCTGCCTCAAGCAGTCCTTCAGGCATGCTCTCCAATTTTCTTGACTCACCCGCCCTAGTGTTCCTCCATAGCATTCTTACAACCTGATTTGAGACTTCTGAAAATGCTTTGTACTGAGCCAGACTTTGTGAGGGCACCATCCAACAAAGAAAACCCCAACTAACCTGATGGAAGAATTGTTGGGGCTTGTTCCCTGATGGGAGAAGCCACTCCCTTCTCTTCCAATCCTTTCCAAGAACCTTAAACCTGAAAGGGCCTTTTATGTTTCTGATAAATGGTTTGGCAAACATTTTGAGTTTTGGAATCACATCCTACCTAACTAGCCTTCCACTAATCCCCTCTCCCCCCATCAAGATATGCTGTGTCTCCTGGCAACACAGCCCAAGGAATGAATGGTGTCTCTGAAAAGTCAATGTTCTTCGGGCCACTTCTGGATTTTAGCCCCACTTCTGATGTTAATTCATGCTATAACTGAAAAAATCACCTTGGGTTCCTGACCCTCAGGATGTCTGTTTGTTTGTTTGTTTGTTTGTTTGTTTTGACCCTCAGTTTTTAAGGGCATAAACAAGGGGCATGAGCAAAGGTCCCAAAGACCCTTCCAACCTGAATGTTAGGGTTCTATAACTCTTCTTCTATCAACAGGCACCTTAATTCATCCCCACTCAACCTAACCCTGGCCTTGTCATTGTTAGAGGCCAAAGGAAGTGGCCTTTGGAGGTGTGGGCAGTTATATGACTGCTTTGTTATCCTTAGTATGTGTAGTGACGAGTGGGTTAACATGAGCTAAATTTTCCACCTTTTCCCTCACCTGCCACCATCAACATTGTCAACCTTCTGCCTCCACCTCCCTCCCACCCACAGATTCATCCAAAAACTTTTGCCTAGAGCAGAATTCAAGACCTGTTTCTTTAATGGTCAGAATTGCGTTGGGTCAAGACTTTTAACTGTGTATTTAATTAGTCATCTGTATGCATGTAACTTAAAGGCGTTCAGCTGTGCCTTTTTATAGGATTAATAAAGCGGGTTGTAAATCACCTATGCAGCCTATAAAAGTATTTATAGCAGCTTTTCTCTCTCTTTGCCATTACAGAAGCTTTGTTTGAACTAGCTGAGGTCTGCATGAGGACAGTTCTGCCCAGTTCTAGGAGGAAAGCGTTAAAAATCCTTTCCTGGCAAGGCACAACTCCATCATTAAGCAATACAAAATGTGCTGAAATGTTAAGCTCCAGCAAGGATGTTCCAAGGTATTATTGCCAACAGCAAGCCTTCTGTGTTAATGAAAATCAAAATACAAAAAAGCCAGTCAACTGCAAGCACAAACCTTAAGCTGAGCTTGAGAATTATGACTAGAACTTGTATGCCATGGCTTTTTGACTTCTATAAACCTTAACAGGATTTGGCAATCACTTCTCCACACTCATGCATTTGTGCTGGCTGACACCTTTTGGAACCACCTCAGCCCATTCCATAGTATCACTGAGTCTGCAAAGAAACAAGCCACCTTTTGTCTGACAGGCATTCAAAGCTTTTGTGGGTAAAACAAACAGTTACCAGAACGTTCTTTTTTTGTGTCAGCAGGAGGATCATTTCTCACACCCTTCTTTTCAACCTACCAAAGAAAGGATCTCAGTTCTTTAAAAGGAACTAGACCCATGTCATCAACTCAACATCATTCCAGTAAAAGTTCTGCCTGACTTGAATCCTTCCTCTAGCTGAATGCGATAGAAGGTGGCAGTGGTTAGGATTCTGTCACCATAGTTAATGATACATTAAACACAGACATACCTAAGTTACCACTGCAGTGCTAACCCTGGACAGAAGCAGCCATAGGTCTTGGTTTTGCACACAAATATTCTGAAAGCTTGCAATTCACATTTCTTCTTTAAGAGGTCCTTGTCAGTCTCGTGATCAGCTACCTCTCAGCTGAGAAGAAAAAATGGAAAAGGAGAAGCAAAGAGATCACATGATCCTGTGAGGCCTTGAGAAGAATAATCTGACCTGATGTTCAGGCACTAGAGGCAAAGGGCAGGCTGCTTTTCTCCCCATGATTGGGGACTTCCATAAGTAGGGACTGATTTGCATGTTTTCCTAGGTATCTAAGGGGATGGAATTTGTCACAAGGCTTTTGAGTTAATCAACCTCATTGGGCATCTTGACTTTTGCTTGGAGTCCTGTGGTATAATCTGTGTCTTGAAGTTATTCCAGAATACAGTGTGAAGGATTAGGTATGCTAAGGGAAGGGAGTACAAGTGAGCACTTCACCCTGAAAATTGGCTCTAAGAGTTGGATACAATGGGAATTTGACCCACCAACTTTGTGAAATTTTCCCAACCTTAAAGATTGCTTTGAATTTCTTCAGTCCTCAAGGGCTTTGTCTTTTCTAGCTTGCTTGTTTCTCTTTTCTTCCCTTTCTTCCTTCTTTCCTTCCTTCCTCTCTCCTTTCTTTCTTTCCTTCTTTACCTTCTGTTGGAAATGGTGTTTGTGGAAAGTATCTATGGAGGACTGCCTCAACATGTACCTTTAAAATATCTGATTCAGAACCAATTCTTATTGAGATTACAACATAATAATTAGGCATATCATCCACACAAAAAAAATGACTTGAAAACTCAGCTTTCCATTTCAGTGTGGTTAGGTTAGTTTGGGTTCACAAGTTTTCTACTCATGAACCATCTTATGCTTCCTGAAAAGACATACTCCAATGTTTTCTTTACAATTAGAGCACTATTCTCCTCTTTTTCCAGAGCAATTAAGCAAGAAAAAGAAATAAAAGGCATCCAAATTGGAAAGGAAGAAGTAAAACTTCCTCTATTTTCAGATGACATGATCTCCCATATTCAGAAAATCCTGAAAAATCCACAAAAACCTGCCAAAACTAATAAATGAATTCAATAAAGTGGTGAGGTACAAGCTCAATACTCCCAAATCAGTAACATTTCAATACACTAGTGCTGAGCAATTTGAAGAAGAAATCAAGAAAAAAAACCATTTACAATAACAACTGGCAGAATCAAATATCCAGGAATAAATATTACCAAGGATATAAAGGACTTGTCCACTGAAAGGTATAAAACATTGCTAAAAGAGATCAAAGAAGACCTAAATAAATGGAAGAATATTCAGTGTTCATGGATTAAATTAAATATTTTTAAGATGTTGGCTCTAACCAAAGCAATTTATAGATTCAATGCAGTCCCAAACAAAATTGCAACGACCTTCCTTGCTGAAATGAAAAGTCAAGCATCAACTTATATGGAAGGGGAAGGGGCCCTGAACAACCCAAGGCATCTTGAAAAAGAGGAATAAAGTAGGCAGACTCACAATTTTTTATCTTATAACATTTTACACAGCCACAGTAATTAAAAGAGCATGGTACTGGCACAGGGACAGATATATAGACCAACGGAATTGAACTGAGAGTTCAGAAATCAACCCTCATGTTTATGGGCAACATATCAGTTGGCAAGCCTACTCAATTGGGAAAGAATAGTATCTTCAACAAATGATGCTAAGAAAACTGGATGTACATAAGCAAAAGAATGAAGGTGGACCCCTATGTCACATCATATGCAAAAACCAACACAAAATGGATCAAAGACCTAAATATAGAAACAGAACTATAAAACTCTTAGGAAAAAAATTAGGAAGTAACTTCAGGACTTGTGTTAGGCAACACTTTCTTAGACTTTAAAGCATAAGCAACAAAAGAATAAATGGGACTTCATCAAAATTAAAAATACTGGTACTTCAAGGACATTATCATGAAAGTAAAATAAAAGAAAATATTTGGAAGCCACATATCCAATAAGGGTTTAATATACAGATTATATAACGAAATCCTACAATACAACCACAGAAATACAGAAACCCAATTAAAAATGGGTAAAAGACCTGGATAGATATTTCACCAAAGAAGATATACAAATAACCAAAAAAACACATGAAAAGATGCTCAACATCTTTATCCATTAAGGAAATGAAAATGCAGTGATATACCATTTCACACTTACTAGATTGGCTACTATTACAAAAATGGAAAATTACAAGTGTTGAAGATGATATGGAGAAATAGTCACATTCCTTTCACTGATGATGGGAGTGTAAAATAGTGCAGCCTATGGAAGGCAGTTTGGTGGCTCCTTAAAAAGTTAAATATAGAATTACCATATGACCTGGTATTCCCACTTTAGGTGTATATACCCAAAAGAATTGAATGCAGGGCTTGAACAAATATCTCCCCACCAATGTTATAAGTGTCATTATTCACAACTGCCCAAAGATAGAAGCAACCCAAGTGTCCATCAGCTGATGAATGAATAAACAAAATGTGGTGTGTGCATACAATGCCATATTATTCAGCACTGAAAAGAAATGAAGTCCTGATACATACAACAACATGTTTGAATCTAGAAGACATCATGTTGAGTGAAATAAGGACAAATATTGTATGATCTCACCGATTTGAAATAGTTAGAACAAGTAAACTCATGCATTTGGAATCTAGAATATATGTTTCCAGGGGCTTGTGTATGAGTGGAGTTGATGCTTTGACTCTGTTTGAGATGATGGAGGGGTCTTGGCAATGGAGTGTGGCAGTGGGGGCATGGCATTGCGAACATGATTAATGAAAAGTAATTGTGAATGTGGTTAAAAGGGAGGTTTGGGACTTCCAGGCTAAGATGGCGGATTAGCAATGTGCACCATTTTAGTTCATCCTCCAGAACAACTACAAAATAACCAGAAACAGTACAGAACAGCTCCTGGGGCCGCATCAGTGACCGGACAAACAGTGTACCCCAGTCTGGACCATCTGGATTGGCTGTGAGCCCCCCAGAACTGTGAGTTCCCCAAGCTGTGATGGCTGGTGCCCCTCTCCCACAGGCTTCTTCCCAGAGGGGAAAGGAAAGGGACTTTACCAGCTGCCGGGGCTGAGCCCAACCAAACGCCAATTGTGGACTTAATTAACAAATTCTGACCACTAGAAATAGGCCCCCAGCTCAGGTGAACCTGGTCAAAGCAAAGGTCACTCATTTTTGCCCCAGAACCAAGGGGACAGGGCTGACAGAAAAAGAAAAAAAAAAGGAAACAGAGGTTTTTGTGGCTATGTTTCTACAAAGCTTTGACTGCCTTTGGATACAGCGGCAGGGCTTCTCGGGCTGCAACTGCCCCAGGCATAGGCAGAAACAAGCTTCTTTGAAGGCTTATCTGGAACCTGTGCCTTCCCCAGGGGAGGGGTGAAGCCCAACTCAGGTGGAATTCCTCCCTCAGGTAATTCAAACACCAGGGCTTGGTAATTTGAAATCATTAAAACATCTCCTCTGTCTCCACCATCTCCCCAGCAGGGAGAGTCTGCCAAAGTTAAAGGTACTGCATCATCTTGTGCTAGTGGGACCTGCAGACGGACAAGCTCCACATACTGGGCAGGATAAGAAAAACAGAGCCCAGAGACTTCACAGGAAGGTCTTTCAACCTGCTGGGTCTCACTCTCAGGGAAAACCGATGCAGGTGACGCTTTCCTCCTGATAGGAGGCCAGTTTGGTCTGGGAAAATCTGGCTGGGGTCTATAATACCTAAGTAGACCCTCCTAAGGGTGGGGGAGGGGGGAAAGGCACCATACAAGCAGGGCAAGAAACAAGAAAACAAGAACTGAAAAATTCTCCTTAGTTAAACAAAACCTAAGCTAGAGGTCCAGAAAAAGCTGAACTGAATGTCAAAGAACAGAGAGATAACAAATCATCCAGCAAGAATGTAAAAGAAGTGAAAGCAATCTCCAGAATAAACTAATAAAGGTGATTAAATGCCTAGACACCAGCAAAAAATAACAGATCACACTAGGAAAATTGAAGATATAGTCCGGTCAAAGGAACAAACCAGCAATTCAAATGAGATACAGGAGCTGAAACGATTAATTCAGAATATACGAACAGACATGGAAAACATCATCAAAAACCAAATCAATGAATTGAGGGAGGATATAAAGAAGGCAAGGAATGAACAAAAAGAAGAAATCAAAGTCTGAAAAAACAAATCACAGAACTTATGGGAATGAAAGGCATAGTAGAAGAGATGAAAAAAAACAAAGGAAACCTACAATGGTAGATTTCAAGAGGCAGAATATAGGATTAGTGAACTGAAGGATGGAACATCTGAAATCTGATGAGAAATAGAAACTATAGGGAAAGAAATGGAAAAATATGAGCAGGGACTCAGGGAATTGAATGACAATATGAAGCGCATGAACATATGTATTGTGGGTGTCCCAGAAGGAGAAGAGGAGAGAAAAAGAGGAGAAAAACTAATGGAGGAAATTATCACTGAAAATTTCCCAACTGTTATGAAAGACTTAAAATTACAGATCCAAGAAGTGCAGCATATCCCAAAGAGAATAGATCCAAATATATATACTCCAAGACACTTACTAATCAGAATGTCAGAGGTCAAACAGAAAGAGAGAATCTTGAAAACAGCATGAGAAAAGCAATCCATCACATACAAGGGAAGCCCAATAAGACTATGCGTAGATCTCTCAGCAGAAACCATGGAGGCGAGAGACAGTGGGATGATATATTTAAATTATTAAAAAAGAAAAACTGCCAACCAAGAATTCTATATCCAGCAAAAGTGTGCTTCAAAAATGAGGGAGATATTAAAACATTTTCAGACAAAAAATCACTGAGAGAATTTGTGACCAAGAGACAGCTCTGCAAGAAATACTAAAGGGAGCACTAGAGACAGATACGAAAAGACAGAAGAGAGAGGTGTGGAGAAGAGTGTAGAAAGGAAGACTATGAATAAAGGTAAAAAGAAGGAAAATTAGATATGACATATAAAATCCAAAAGGCAAAATGGTAGAAGAAAGAACTACCCATGCAGTAATAACCCTAAATATTAATGGATTAAACTCCCCAATCGAAAGACATAGACTGGCAGAATGGATTAAGAAACAGGACCCATCTATATGCTGTCTCTACTCAAAGGACATGAGGGCAAGGACACAAATGGACATTTACACACCAATGTTTATAGCAGTATTATTTACAATTACCAAGAGATGGAAACAGCCAAAAAGCCCATCAATGGACGAGTGGCTAAACAAACTGTGGTATATATATATATGATGGAATATTATGCAGCTGTAGGACAGAATAAAGTTATGAAGTATGTAACAACATGGATGGACCTTGAGAACATTATGCTGAGTGAGACTAGCCAAAAACAAAAGGACAAATACTGTATGGTCTCACTGATATGAACTGACATTAGTGAATAAACTTGGAAAACTTCGTTGGTAACAGAGACCATCAGGAGATAGAAATAGGGTAAGATATTGGGTAATTGGAGCTGAAGGGATACAGATTGTGCAATAGGACTGAATATAAAAACTCAGAAATGGACAGCACAATACTACCTAACTATAATAAATTATGCTAAAACACTGAATGAAGCTGCATGTGAGAATGATAGAGGGAGGAGGGCTGGGGGCATAAATGAAATCACAAAGAAAGATAGACTATAAAGATTGAGATGGTATAATCTAGGAATGCCTAGAGTGTATAATGATAGTGACTAAATGGACAAATTAAAAAAATGTTTTTGTGTGAGGAAGAACAAAGGAATATCATTACTGCAGGGTGCTGAAAATAGATGGTACTTAATATTTTAAAATTTCAATTTATGTGTGAGACTAAAGCAAAAAATGCTTATTTGGAACAAAATTTATATTTTGACTAGTGCATTTCCTATATAACTTATGTAGATAGTTGGTTGAACAACATAAGTACATGGAACCTTGGGTAGGATGTGAGATTTTGCTGGTTTGTCCAGAGTGATGCCCCAATGAATCCCAGAGTGATTTGATCAGTGAGTGGGAAAGTATTTGCAAAGTCCCCTTCAGGGAATGTTGAGAACAGGGGAAAATTCAACCTCCCCAAGTTGAATTCTTGTTATTCTCACAAGCAGTGTGGACAACCAAAGCTACAGGCTGAGCCCCCAATCCTGGGGTTTGTTCATATGAAACTTAACCCCACAAAGGATAGGTCAAGCCTACTTAAAATTAGGCCTAAAAGTCACCTCCAAGAGAACCTCTTTTGTTGCTCAGATGTGGCCTCTCTCTCCAGCCAACACAACAAGCAAACTCACCATCCTCCCCCATCTACGTGGGACATGACTCCCAGGGGTGTGAACCTTCCTGGCAACGTGGGACAGAAATCCTAGAATGAGCTGAGACTCAGCATCAAGGGATTGAGAAAACCTTCTCGACCAAAAGGGGGAAGAGTGAAATGAGACAAAGTGTCAATGGCTGAGAGATTCCAAATAGAGTTGAGAGGTTATCCTGGAGGTTATTCTTATGCATTAAGTAGATATCACCTTGTTATCCAAGATGTAATGGAGAAGCTGGAGGGAACTGCCTGAAAATGTGGAGCTGTGTTCCAGTAGCCATGTTTCTTGATGATGACTGTATAATAATATAGCTTTCACAGTATGACTGTGTGATTGTGAAAACCTTGTGTCTGATGCTCCTTTTATCTACCTTGTCAACAGACGAGTAGAACATATGGAATAAAAATAAATAATAGGGGGAAAAAATGTTAAAATAAATTTAGTTTGAAATGCTAGTGATCAATGAAAGGGAGGGGTAAAGGCTATGGTATGTATAATTTTTTTTTCTGTTGTCTTTTTATTTCTTTTTCTGAATTGATGCAAATGTTCTAAGAAATGATCATGATGAATATGCAACTATGTGATGATATTGTGAATTACTGATTATATATGTAGAACGGAATGATCATATGTTAAGAATGTTTGTGTTTCTTTCTTGTAATATTTTTTTATTTTAAAAATTAATTTAAAAAGGGATGTTTGGGGTTGTATATATTTTGCTACAATAAAATTTTAAAAAAATACAAAAGACTGTACAATACAAACAGGGAACCCTAAAGTACACCATGGATTATAGATTATCATAAAGCAATTAAAATGTTCTTTCAGTGATTGCAAGAAATGTGCCACACTATGGCAAAGTGTTAATAAAATATGATATATTTTATACATGGTTTTCCTGTAAATCTACAATTTCTGTAATAAAAAATTAAGAAAAGAAAGATTGAGATGACTATAATTTTGCACCCATTAATCTCAGGTCTAGGAATTTACCCTTAATAAATAAATAATAAAGGTATGAAAAAAATTTGTATGGACATATTATATTGTCATTTCTCTTGGATAGATACCCAGGAATGAATTTACTATTTTCAAGAACACAGAACTTTTAAAGAAGCTGTTGAACATTTTCTCCAAATGGCTATACCATTTAACGTTTCCACCAGCACTCTGTGCATGTTCTTATCTTTCCACAAATTGACATTTGTTACTGTCTTTTTGATCAAAGGTATTCTAGTGGGTATGAAATGCTACCTCATTGTGCTTTTAATTTGCATTTCCCTAATGATTAATGATGTTGACCATCTTTTCACGTGCTCATTAGCCATTCATATATTTATTGTCTTTGGTGAAATATTTATTCAAATATTTTGCCATTTTAAACTTAGGTTGTTTGTCTTATTACTGAGCTATAAGAATTTTTTGTGCATTCTGGATACAAGTCCTTTATCAAATATGCAATTTGCAAATATTTTCTCCCAGTCTGTGACTTGTCTTTTCATTTTCTCAATGTCTTTTGGGGTACAAAAGTTTTGAATTTTTATGAAGTCCAATTTATCAATTTTTTTCTTTTCACAAATTGTGCTTTGGGTTTGTAGCTGGGACATCTTTGCCTAACTCAAGACCTTGAAGTTCTTCTGTTTTCTTCTAGAAGTTTTATATTTTAATGTTTACATTTACTTCTCTGATCCATTTTAAGTTAATTTTTTTGTATTATGTGAAGTAATAGTCTAAGTTTACCTTTTTGCATATGGATATACATTTTCCCAGCATCTTTTGTTGAAAAGACTATTATTTCCCTATTGAATTGCTTTGACACCATTGTGAAAATCAATTGACCATAAACACTAGGGTTTATTTACGAATTCTCAATTTGTTTCCATTAATCTATATAGCTACCCTTATGCCATTGGTTGCTACTGACTTCGATTATCACGAATTCTGATTGTCTAAAGAGAATCAATGCAAATGGACATAAGATATTGAACTTTTAAACAACTCCTCAATAACAGAAATGGAAAACAAATGAGATGTTCTAAATGATTTGCATGAAATGAGAACCCAGAACCAAAGCTGTCACTGGAACTTTAATGTTAGTTTCATGCAGGGAAGCTCCTCCCTACCTCTAGTGAAATCCCAAAGCAGATACAAGACTTGGGAGCTCTAAGGAGAGGGGAACAGGGAATGGGAAAACTGAGCCAGGTGGCCAGTTGGGGAGAATATTGATGTCTCTTGCCTGCCCAAATTGACCAAAGAATGTAAACTTAGAGCCAAGTTAATGAGAACTTCTGCTTAATTTTTAATGCAGATGTCTCTAAAAGACTATGATTTATGGAAAGAAAAGAAAAACCTCCCTGTTTTCCTAGAAAAAAAAAGGCAAAAAAAAAAAAAACCTTTAATAGGTTGAGACATTGGCTCCTAGTTTTCCCTGTTCTCACTCTTTCCATTCTTATTCCAAGCTATAATACATCAGAGATCTGTCAAAGTTCTAGACACAATCAGAACCAGCCTCTATGATCCTCTTCTATTTAAATTTAAATGATATAAATACTGTTAAAATAACAATATAGCAAGCTTGGTTCATGGTTGGTAATTTAGAGTAGTGTGCAAGGGATGAAGAAGACATTTGGATATTGTTGAAGTTCATTGATAAGAAGTTTTCTGTGACGCTCCCTTTCCTAAATTATGTAATACAAAATGGATTTTTGCTTCCTTGAAGAGAATACTGCTTTCTCAGTTTCTCTTGGACTGACAAGAAGGGAAGAGAAGTTCACTGCAGCAATAGAAGCTGACTAAACAGAATAAAAGGGATTTTCTTAGGGTCATGTGGAGAAGACATGGCCAAGGTTCACCATGTACCTTGCCTGGAGCAGCTTAAGATCATGAAACTTAGAGGGGAGGGATGAACTATAATTAGTTGTGGAGCCTTTCTTATTTGTAGGTTGAGTGAGTTCTGCATCACCCAACACCATGGTTTTTAAAGGCCCTACCACTCTCCGAGTCCTTTCTAAAACCCTTTACATTAAGTGAGAATATTATGACTTCTAGAATCAGGAGCACACGGCCATGAGTATCAACACTGTCCACCGTTGTGCTAGCACAGACAGAGCCAGCCTTCATGATCCACCTAGAGATGTTCAATGATGTCGGCTTTCCTGTTACGCTAAACCACTGTCTGTCCTCCGCACCCTGTGAAGGCAGCTCTCGTTAGAGCTAGGCTATCGGACAGGTAAGTTTTGATGAATGGGAAGGAGGCAGGATGGCTTATAAAAGTCATAGTTGAGTGCATGCCACTCAGGCATAAACTTCAGTCCTCAACATGTGGAAATGAACTGACTTTTCAAAATGTTAAACTTCTATGGATTTTATATTTGAATTTCCTTCAAATTAACTAAACATATATCAACTACTAGCCTGAGCCCAGAACAGGAACTTGCTGGATCTTAGCTGAGGACACACCGTTCCGACCCTGAGCCATATGAAAGAAGGAAACAAGAAGTTTCTTTTCTCCCCATACACCACACCCCCAAGGTAGGATGAAGACAGGCAGAAATCCCAAACCCAAGATCAGCGCAGGGCACAAAATGGGGTAAATGGTGCTTCCAACCCCCTTGGCCTGCTTTAGGTCCTCCCTCTTTTTGTTCTCCCCTCCCCCTTCCAACCCGCAGCCCTCTAGAACATTCGTCCTAGATCTCCTTCTCAACCTGCTACCCTGTCTTCAAAATGTACCTGCCTACTATTTGGTTTCCTGTGGGCCTACCTCAAGAAGTCAGCAAGTCCACTCATATAGACTGCTATGGACTGACTGCATGAAGGCTTTTCCAGAATCAGTTTATTTGACAAAAGCTAGATAGGGAGGGATTTGGAGACTAAAAGATTAAATTGCACTGGTTTGTGGTCCTGTGATCCCCCTACTCTCCATGTCCTTTTTCTCTCCTCTGGGCAGAAGTCCAGAAAATCCAGGCTGGCCCAGGCCACGTATAAGGAAACAGTGGCAATGTCTTCCTGTCTTTGTTCTAGTCTTGGTAGTGGCAGTGAGACTCTGGTCTAGCTGTGGAAAATGACTCCAGGCTGGTTCAGACACTCTAGTCAGTCATTACCGTTCTGTGGGGCTCTGTTGTCAGTCCTGGGCACACTGATAGTGGCCACAACAGCCACAGGCTGACACTGCTCTGTGTCTTGGACACTGTTCTGACCATGCTGGGCTCTCAGCTTGGCTGACTGTGGTGGTTTGAAGCTGTACGTACCCAAGAAAAACATGTTCTTTAATTTTATCCATTCCTGTGGGTGTGAACCCATTGTCAATACAGTTAAGATGTGCATGGCCCACTATCCCTCAGCCAACATGACGAGCAAACTCACCACCCTCCCCCTGTCTATGTGGGACATGACTCCCAGGGGTGTGGACCTTCCTGGCAACGTGGGACAGAAATCCTAGAATGAGCTGAGACTCAGCATCAAGGGATTGAGAAAACCTTCTCGACCAAAAGGGGGAAGAGTGAAATGAGACAAAATAAAGTGTCAATGGCTGAGAGATTCCAAACAGAGTCAAGAGGTTATCCTGGAGGTTATTCTTACGCATTAAATAGTTATCACCTTGTTATTCAAGATGTAATGGAGAGGCTGGAGGGAACTGCCTGAAAATGTAGAGCTGTGTTCCAATAGCCATGTTTCTTTGAAGATGATTATATAATGATATAGCTTTCACAATGCGACTGTGTGATTGTGAAAACCTTGTTCTGATGCTCCTTTTATCTACCTTATGGACAGATGAGTAAAACATATGGATTAAAAATAAATATATAATAGAGAGAACAATTGTTAAAATAAAGTGAGTAGAGGGAACTACTAGTGGTCAATGAGAGGAAAGCAAAAGGGGTATGCTATGTATGAGTTTTTTCTTTTCTCTTTTTATTTCTTTTTCTGGAGTGACGTAAATGATCTGAGAAATGATCATGGTGATGAATGCAGAACTATGTAATGATATTGTGAGCCATTGATTGCACACCACGTATGGAATATTCATACATTAAGAATGTTCACGTTATATGTTGATCTATTTTATTAATAAAAATTAAAAAAAAAAAGATGTGTGTGGCCCAGACCAATCAGGATGGGTCTTAATCCTATTTATAAGTGGAATGCAGACATGAGAGTGAGAAAGCCACAGGAAGCAAGAGGCTGGATACCAATAGAACGCAGAAGAGAAGGGAGAGGCCAGGAGACGTTTTGTCATGTGCCTTGTCAGGTGACAGAGGAAACAAGGATTGTTGCAGGCAGCCCTAGAATATCAGTCTTCAAAAAGAAAGCCTCATCTTGATGTCACTTTGAGTTGGACTTTTTCCCAGCCTCCAATCATGAGTGAATAAATTCCCATTTTTAAATCTGCCCCATTTCAAGGTATTTTCTTGGACACCTTAGGAAACTGTGCTGGTTTGAAATGATGAATGTACCCTAGAAAAGCCATGTTCTAATCCTAATCCCATTTTGTAAAGGCAGCTGTTCTTCTAATCCCTACTCAGTACTGTATGCCTGAAACTGTAATTAGATCATCTCCCTGGAGATGTGATTTAATCAAGAGTTGTTGTTAAACTGGATTAGGTTGAGGCATGTTTCCACCCATTTGGGTGGGTATTGATTAGTTTACTGGAATGCTATAAAAGGGGAAACATTTTGGAAAAAACTGGAGATTCAGGGAGAGCAGAGCAGGATGACATAGCCACAAGAAGCAGAGTCCACCAGCCAGTGACCTTTGGAGATGAAGAAGAAAAATTCCTCCTGGGGAGCTTCATGAAACAGGAAGCCAGGAAAGAAAGCTAGCAGATGATGCGGTGTCTGCCATGTGCCCTTCCAGATGAGAGAGAACCCTGACTGTGTTCACCATGTGCCTTCTCACTTGAGAGAGAAACCCTGAACTTCACTGGCCTTCTTGAACCAAGGTGTCTCTCCCTGGATGCCATAAATGGAAATATAGACATTTCTATAGACTTACTTTAAGTGGGACATTTTCTTGGCCTTAGAACTGTAAACTAGCAGCTTATTAAATTCCCCTTTTTAAAAGCCATTCCATTTCTGGTATATTGCATTCTGGCAGCTAGCAAACTAGAACAGAAACTAAAACACTGACTTTCCATGGAGGCTGGAAAGTTCTCATTGTCTTGGGGCTAGCTGGAGCTCAGGATAGCTTTGCTGCAAGGATGAGAGCTTTGCTGTGGGTAGGGTGCCTGCAGGGTACTGGGGATGTGGGTTGGAGCTGCTGTCCCACCCCAAGGCCTGGATGGGACATCACAGTCCTTTTCCTTTTTCCAAGAAGCCAAGAGAAAGCCCAAAGGAAGAGCTGTTTGTGTACAAAGGGTACAAAGGAGCACTCTGAAGGTGCAGGGCAAAGGAGATCATGTGGATGGGCAGTGGTGAGGTGACGACAAGGAGCCTGAGTAGACTTGGCTTTGGCTTGTGAGCCAAACTCATTAACAGCAACATTTAAAAAAAAAACCTTTAGTAACTGTCGTCAAAGGACTCAAAACATTTCTTTATTAATAGTGGATTTTTTCCCTGATAATAAAGTCAAATTCATGCTTACTATAGAAAATGCAAAAATCACCAATAGAAAAACAGAAAACATCCAGACAGAAATAACTGTTGTCAATATTTTCACATTTTGAAATAAATTCTTCTGTGTGTGTGTGTGTGTGTATATATATATACATACATACATATATATATATATACATAAATTATCTATTGTATCTTTGTGAATTTCTTTTAACTAAAGGAAGGATTATATTGCATTATATCCCCTTTCTTTCACTTGGCATTATAAATTTTTCTGCAAAATGTGTTTGTTTGTTTGTTTTTGCTTTTTGCATGGGCAGGCTCTGGGAATTGAACCTGCATCTCTGGCATGGCAGGTGAGAATTCTGCCATTGAGCCACCATTGCACTGCCCTGCAAGATGATTTTAATAGCAGAATATTATTTCATCTTTTTAAATATACTATAACTTATTCAATCAAACCTTTATTGTTGGATATTTAAATTGTTCCTAATTTTCCTTATTATAAATTTTATACATAAGTCTTTGCTCACCATCTTAATTATTTCCTTAGAATACATTTCTAGAATATGCATATTAAAATTTTTATACATATTTTCATATTGTTTTCTAGAAGAATTGTTTAAATTATATTTCTACCAGAAGTATATGAGAACTATCTTTCTACTTTAGTCCATCACACTAGATAGACTGGGTCTTTAAATATTTATCAAATTGAGAATCATAAAGTTCCACCTCATTAAATTAGTTTGAATCTTTGTGGTTATTACTGTGATTTTTATTTTTTCATGTATTTATTAATGAAGTATTTACATGCATATCACCAATTTTAATTGCTCTATAAGAGCTATTTTTATATTAGGATATCATCTGTTTGTTTTATATATTGAAATACTTATCTAATTTGTCAGTTCCTTTTTATTTTAGTTTAAAATTATTTAAATATCATAAAATCAAACGTATTAATCTTTTTACTTTGAAGTGTCCATACTTGATATTCTTTAGGGAAATCTTTTCCACTGCAGGATTATACAAATTTCCAACATTTTTTCTTTTTGAAATGATTTTTTAATTTTACAAATATATTCTTTAATCCATATTCATAACTTGGGAAATCATGGTATAAGGTAGGAAATTTAACTCCCTTCCAGCACCATTTACTGAGTAACACAGTCATCCTTTATTGATATAAAATGCCACCTAATTGAGATACCAGATATATGTTCTCTGTTACTGGGCACTTGATATAATTTCATTGATCTGCCATTATGTTTTGAAACCAATATCACACTACTTGAGTTATCAGAGATTTATATCTGGCATTTGTGTTTATTTATTCTTTTACTTCCAACTTCATAGTTTATTAATTTTGCTTCTCCTTTAAAATCTTTTTCCTTTTTATTTTGGTGCTTTGGTTTTCCTTATAATGTCTCCAGCGAATTCTCAGTGCACTTATTTTTACTCTTCATTTAAAAAATGCATTTAATGCTAAAAATACGCATCTGATTACCTTGCTCCCACACTACAGATTTTAATTATTATGTTCTCATTATCATTACTTTCTAAGTATTCTTTAATAACAGTTTGATTTTTTCTTTGTCTCAAGAGTTATTTAAAAAATCATCTTTGACTAATCAAATGGTAGTTTACATTTTTTATACTTTCATTATTAATACTTAGTTTTATTACATAATGGTGGAAAACATCCTGTTTGGAAAATTTATTAAGCTTTTCTCTGTGACCTAAAGCATGTCATGAATGGAGAAAAAAAGGAGATTTTTTTCCAGAATTCAATATGTATATATAATGAGCCATATCAATTATATTTATCAAATATTGTAACTCCTTACTTGCTTTTTTCTCCTCTTGACCTGTGTTCTAGTTTGCTAGCTGCCAGAATGCAATATACCAGAAACAGAATGGCTTTTAAAAAGAGGAATTTAATGAGTTGTTAGTTTACAGTTCTAAGGCTGAGAAAATGTCCCAATTAAAACAAGTCTATAGAAATGCCCAAAGGCATCCAGGGAAAGGTACTTTGGTTCAAGAAGGCAGATGAAGTTCAGGGTTTCTCTCTCAAGTGAGAAGGCACATGGCAAACACAGTCACAGTTTCTCTCTCAGCTGGAAGGGCACATGGTGAACACAGAGTCATCTGCTAGCTTCTTCTCCTGGCTTCTGGTTTCATGAAGCTCCCCGGGAGGCATTTTTCTTCTTCATTTCCAAGGGTCACTGGCTCGTGGACTCTCTGCTTTGTGGTACTGCAGCATTTTCTGCTCTCTCTGAATCTCTTTCATTCTCCAAAATGTTTCCTCCTTTTTAGGACTTCAGGAACTTATCAAGACCCACCCAAACGGGTGGAGACATGTTGTCACCTAATCCAGTTTAACAACCACTCTTGATTAAGTCATATCTCCAGGGAGATGATCTGATTGCAGTTTCAAACATAATATCGAATAGGGATTATTCTGCCTTTATGAAATGGGATTTAGATTAAAACATGGCTTTTCTAGGGAACATACATCCTCTCAAACCAGCACAACTTGTATTTAAAACTAAGAAAAATTTGTTAAGCTTTTTTCCTATCATTATGCTTCTGTAAATTCTTTCATAAATTCTAGATTTCTGCTTTATGTATTTTTATGCCATGTTAATGTGTTCAATGAGATATTTCTTTATGTTAGGATAATTTAAATAAAATCTACCCTAAATCTAAAAACTGGATTCAGAATACCACACATCAGAGCAATTCTGAAAACCAGACCATCACCCTTGAGTTAAATGCAGACTTTAGCCTCTAACATTGAATACTAAAATAAAACCATTTGCAGATGGGAAGTGATTTCTTATATAAATTTGTGCTCTTCAGGATTTCTCCAGAAAACCTAATGATAAAACAAACTCAGAGTGCCAATTAATTGTATTGTCAAAGAATACGTACAGGCCACCATGTAGTTATGTACCCATATTTATGTACATTTTCAACCAACAGCAATTGATGAAATTATGTGGTGTAGACGCTGTAATGTGATTTAGAGACCTTTTACAGATATAATGATTGACCTAAAATACTGACAATGAAAACAATTTACCCTCCTGCAATTAGTAGATTATGAACATTTAGTGAAATGAAGAATGAAGTTGCCATAGTGAATGCCAAAAAGGTTTGTGGATCACACAGCATCTAGGAAATGGTGAATCATAAAGAAATTCTCAACTTTATCCAAAGAAAAGAGATACTGTATTAAGTAATCCTTTGCATTCCAGGAAACAGAAATGTGTGTGGTATATCATGTTCCTGGGGTACTCTGAGGGGACCTCCAGACTATCCCATCCTTTGGATCTCAGCTTAGATGTCACCCACTCCAAGAGTCCTCTGGGTTACCTCCCCTTCCAGGCTGGGATAGGTGTCCCTCCAGAATCATCATTGGCTCACTTCATTTTACTATCATATAGTACTAACTGAAATGGACTGCGGATTCTCTTCTTACTTATCCTCCTTCCCAACTAGACTGCAAACTCCATGGGGATAGAAATTATGTCTTGTGTATTTCTTTGTCTCCAATCTCAAGCATAAACACTCTAAGCACTAGATATACATTTATTGAATGAGTGAAATTGTTGAGATTTTTAAAATGTCCTGGATATTGTGCTTAGGTCAATGTTTTCCAGATTGGGTCTGATGAGTTTTGGAGATCCAGGAACATGCTATTGGGGGGACCAGTGCATTCTCTAAAGATTGTCTTCAAACATTAATTTCTCTCCCTTCCTTTGGAGGCTTTTCTATAAGTTTGAAATTATTTAAAAGGAAAAATATTAACAAAAATATTCTAGATCCTCTGTACTTCCTCTTATCTTCTGTACTTCCTCCTTATCACCAAGTCTTGCTGTTCAGTTTTCCTTTTTGTTCATATTGGTGCCAAGTAATGTCATTATAAAGTGATGGGTTTAGCTTTGAATGTGTTGGTAAACACATCTGAGTGCTCTGTGTCCAGGGGTCCCAAGCAGCAAAGTGCAGAATTGAGGAGGGAGGGTAATGGTAAGAAATACAAAACAAGGGCTTATATGGAACTTCCTAGGAGATACTGAGAACAAGGAAGTTTTGAGTGCTATAAGATTGTAATTGGTGACAGGAGTGCAGTTCCCCAGTGGAATGAAATCAATTTTACTGAAAGTAGAGTCCCAACTGCCTCGATTGTATTTGGGGGGGACTAAATGTACAAAGCATACCTTGTTGATTTACAGTCATCCCTGCATTTGGCAGTCATGTGTGGGTGAGATAACAAGGCAATCAATCTCAGGAGACTTGAATTCTTGTCTTTCCCCATTTACAAACTAGCTAGGTGACACAGGGAAAGCCACCTAAGCTCACAGTGATTTAATCTCCTATTCTGGTTGGAGTCTAAGTTTCCTTCCAGGCCTTAAATTATTATTTTGAACATCAGCATTTTAAGAAATCAAGAGGTACATGGGCAGCATGGTGATTCAGTGGTAGAATGCTCACCAGCCATGCAGGAGACCTGGGTTGGATTCCAGGCCCATATACGCCCCGGCAAAAAAAGAAAAAAAGAATCCAAAAAAAAGAAAACTCCATCTGGGCTGAAGCAGTTAGAAAAGCCTTCATAGAGGTGGTGGGACTTGTGTTGGGTCTTGAATGTGGGGCAGGATATAAATCTTTGGAGAAGAAGAAAGGGCACTGCAGAAAACATACACCTTGGGGAAAAATTTGAGAAATGACAGAGAGATATTGGTGAGGTAGAGAAAGGAGAGGAAGTAGACAGAAGTAGAGACCAGCAAGAAGGGAAAGGAAGGAGACAAACACATTTTTAATCCACATAAAGTCTGACCCACTAAGATCCTGGCACATTTTTGCTTTTATGATTGTTCTATGGACGAAACGTGAATGTTTGCAGTATCTTTAGGACATCAGCAGCTGTTAGAAGTAGAAAACTCTGCCTTCTCCCAGTATAATATTCATGTAGTGTTTTAAAAGGATACCATGCTTGTTTTCTCCTAGGCTCGTGAGCAGAGTAGATGAGAGCAAAGGCAACTGGAAAGAAAGAAGAACTATAAAAATTAATTTAGCATTGCCTATGAAAGTTCTCATTCTGTGGTTGGGCTTTGTGAGAGTCTTTTTTCCCCCCTCTCTCTCTAAGAAAAGATCTGGGTAGATTCCATGTGGAAAAAGAGAAGGGAAAACAATTAGGACCGCCAAACTGGAGTGACCCAGCTGGGAGCCCCTAGACCACATACCTGTCATTTCAGTGACCCCAATACCACAGCTCCACAGTCAGCCACACCCACAGCCTCTGGAGATGCTACCACTTGGCAGCAGTGGATGAAGAATTGTCAAGTGGTAACTAGAGCTGGCTGTGAGGACAAGGGTCCATGTTGGGACGATGGTCCCTGCATGCTCTGGGCACATGAGCCTGGCTCTGCACAGGGGTAAGAGACCTTCGAGTGGTCAGGAGGAGAGGAATCTATCCCACAGAGCTTGATTGGGCCCCACGGCTTGGTCATTCTTCATTTATCCAAAAGCAATAAAAATGTGCGCAGCCTGTCTGTTCTATGAAAGGCAGACAAACGCAGCCCCAAGGAGAGCAGAACCTGTACCCGACAGCTAAGTGGAGCATGGAGCCCTGACAAGGTGGAGACAGAAAAGCCGGCCTGGGCTGAGGGCCATGGGCGGCCCCATTGTTCCGCCCCTCTGTCACTCCCTGCAGTTGGCAACACAAAGAGAAAGAGGGTGGGGTGGGACGGCTTGGCTCCGCTCCCTACAGAGATCCGTCCAGTGGCCTCAAATGATTATTGCGTTTAATGAATTGCAGCTTGTAAAAGGCTTTGAAGCTCCAAGGCAGAGACCGAGCACAGAGTCGTCTTTTTCTTAAATTATTTTATTCTGACTTGAAAAACAAAATCCCTTTCGAGGAGACAGCAATAGTGACGGCCACCAATCTCCACTCTTGGCAACCATTTTTTGACTGTTGTTAAATGATGGAGACAGTGAAATGTGGAGAAACCAAAGCACCAAATGATAATGGATTTGACATTCAAATAGGAGGTAGGGGAAATGTTAAAGGGGCTTCCACTGGAGCAGAAACAATTAGCCTCATTAGCTTGTGCATAACCCATAACCATAAGAAACGCGTGGATGGTGAGAGCAAATCACTGCTGCCCCTGGGAAAATAGATCTATGCTGGAACTATCTCACTAAATGGACCTAAAAAGATCATTTGATGTGTGTCTTTCTGTGGCAATTAACCTCAATTACTACCCTATAGTTCATAAAAACAGTTGCTTCTGTATCTGGGTCTGTGCTTTCCACCCATTACCCAATAGAGTGACTGCGTGGGGGACGTTTTTAGACAAGGTGTAAATACTAAGTGGCAGTGCTTGATCCCAACTATAAAAGGAAAAGTGGCAGGTGTGTATTCCCAGTCAACCTTTTATTCACTGGGCATTGTGACAGGATCTTGCTGGCATGCCCCTCAGTAATGAGCCACAGAAAAGCAAGGAAGGGAAGCAATTGAATTCATTAGCGTTCTTTCAGATACCTTTTCTTGAGGGAAAAATTTGAGCCTGACTTTTCAATTCATATAGCTCCTTCCTCTAGAAGAATCTCTTTAATACTTCTCTGTAGTTTTTCATTTCGGAATTATTAAAGGTATTTCGTATTTGTCTTTTCCTCATTAGCAGAGAAATCATTACTTCTGCAAGCATCAGAATAATTGCATGCTCAAAACATTTTAAAAATTCTGTTCCTCTTCCTGTGTCTTGCTTCTCTCTTCCCTTCTCTCCCCTTCCCTTCCCTACTCTTCTGTCTTTTCTCCTCCTCTTCTTCCTCTTTCTCTCTCTCTCTGTTTTTGGCAAGTTGTTGCCCATATCCCCATTCTCTGTAATTTGAGCCATTTGTGCCCCCAAATCTTTTGTTATGGCATATTCACAGACAAAACATTTGTTGTTCATTCTCCTTTCCTACCCTTTTCTTAGCTCGTCCTCTAATCTACCCTGGAACTTTTTATGAGTGTCTCTTATTACTTCCCAAATCTGTCTTCAGTTTTAAATTTTTGCTTGCCTGTTGCTAAATGTTGTGGTTCTAAAATCCATGCCTTTGATAGTTTTATCAATGCAAATGCCTTTGATATTTTCCCATTGTACATGACTTTCATGATTTTCCTCTCCAAACTATTTATCTTTGTTCTCCACTGTGACATCTTTATTTACCATATCCTTTTCCAAAAAGTCTATATAATATAGAAGAAAGACAAGTCTGGATCTAAACCTTGGCTCAATTTAATCTTGGGTAAATTGTATAACTTAGCCTGAGCTTCCTCAACTATGAAATGGGGATAATAAGGCCAAGTTCATAAAGCTATTTCTCTCTATGCTGATTAAATTGAGTCGCATATCTGGAACCCCTAAGTCAGTGCATAGTGTTTTGTAGGTGTCCACAAATGTTAGGTCCTTCTGTCATTTTCATGAGACTCTGTCCATTTTATAAATTCTTAGTTAGGAAATAAATTCCCATATTCTTTTTTTTTTAAACCCCAAGACTGGGGGCTTAGCCTATAGCTTTGGTTGTCCACATAAGTCTTTCAACAGGGATAAGTGGGGAACTTGAAGCCTTTCTCTACTTATTTTCTTCTGACCTTTGAGTATTAAAACATAAGCAACCTTGGTCTGTAAGTAAAATAGGCATTAATCCTGCCAATGCTCCTCTCTGGGAGCACACCTCCTCACAATGGTACCTGCTAACTCGGGAGAGGGATGAGAGCCCTTGTTTTACAGAGGCTCCGACAAGTTACACAAGTCAGCTCCGTTGTTGGGTAGAGTTGTGTGAGCACACTCCATTCTGAATGTGTGCACTGTCCTAAGTGAATAGGAGAGTCGAGAGGGATTGCTGTCTCAAATCTAGGACATGGATATTGTTGGGGGAAGGGAAGTGGGGGAAAGATGTCACATTAGATCCTTGCCCACGACTAGCAAAGGACTCCATTGTCTCACCAGTGTTCTATTTTATTGTTCAACATCAAATTCCAGATTGGTTCAACCAACAGTTTGCTAGTCTGTAAGAAAATTGTGAGCAATAATATGAGACAGAGAGAGGATGAGACGGAAAGACACAGTCTGACAGAAAAAGGAAAACTCACAGAGAAAGTGAGAGTGAGGTTGCAGCTGTTGGGGTACATCAATGGCTAAATTCATTTTGAGGTCAAAAGGTTAGGGCTCAGGTTACTCAAGAGACAAACAAAATGCAAAGTCTTCTAAATGATGGGAACTAATCCAAGAGCTGTGATGGTGGAGAGCAGAGAGTCATCAACGTAGGATTAACTCCTGCCCACATGAAAGAGGCACTCACAGCAAGCAGAACAGCCCCAGATCTGAGGGTGAGGGTTTGGACGCCCTGGGCCAGCATAGGACATTTCATTTGAGCTGAGAAATTGTTATAGCAGAAGTATGTGTATCTAATTCCTACTTTTCCTCTTTCTCTACCTGACCTTGGGCAAGCCGGTCACTATCCTCAAGTCTCCTTTAGGAAGTAGAAAAAGGAACAGAAGATATAGCACGTCATTCTGTTTTTGAGGTTCTTTCCTTAATGGCCTTTTGAGAATAAGGTTGCTGATGAGCATAACGCAGTCTCAGAGCAGAGGTTCTCGGAGTGGGAACCCCTGATCTGCTGAATCAGATGGGGTCCAGCGACTTGTTCACACAAGCCTCCAGGTGATTCTGATGCCTAGTGGAGCTCGAGACCCACTGAATTAAAGCACAGGATTGAAGATTGCAGAGTGTGTTACCTGAGGTCTAAAACCACTTCTGCAATTTACTAATTGTGTGGAACCATAGGCTTTTACAGGATTAAATGAGGAAATGCCTGGAAAGCACTGTTTTCAACTGTGTGGGACTCATAGCCGGCACCCAGGAAATGGTATCTGCTAACTTGGGGGAGGGGGTGGAGTTGTGGGAGGCTTGCTAAGGGAATTTCTTGTTTCTGTGTGTCAGTCCCCATGCCACGTTGTCGAATGCCCTGGTTCTGAAGAGCACTGTCTCATTCGTGTCCCTCCATTATCCTAGAGTGGAAAATGTTGCTTTTGTGGGTAGCCTGCTTGTGAGTGGAATGGCTCCTCCAAGAACAGTGGAAACACAGGACAGCTGAGACCAGGGCTTCGTATCTTTTTGTTTTTCGGAAACTGGGTGGAGGGAGGCTGACTTACCCAGTGTCTTTTCCTTTAGGCAACAATATTCTTCCTGTACCCGGAGGAGTAGCAAAGAAAGAAAAATTAACATATTTTGTGGTTCGGCTGACATTAAAATGGGAAAAAGCCCATCATTGGAATGAGAGTGTTCTGTTCATTAGTCACTTTTTCTTCTAAAATTAAAATGTCCCTACAAGCAGGAAAAGAACAAGCCCTCGATGACCTCATAATTCATTACTTCTAAGGAATATACATAAATCCCAGTGGAGATAAATCTAGAATCGATTTTCAATTTCTGCGTGCCATTGAATGGTGGCCTTGAGGGAGCCCGGTGAAGGAGAACATGTACTCCTTGTGGGCCTGGCAGGGCTGAGAGGCAGGGGGTTGCTCCTTTTGGAAATCTTGTGGGTAGCTGCTAAAGATCCATTTAGCTCCACGACTGAGCCAGTCTGAGTCTTTCAGAAACTGCCGAGGAGGCATCGAGACTTTTTTATTATAAGGCTTTTCAACTGAGCACACAGGCTGCCCTTACAGCTGAAATCTCCTTTTCAAACCTTTTTAGAACATGGTTGTTTCAATCATAGTGAGGAATTAGACCTATAGTTCTCAAAGTGGGAACCCCTCACCTATGGAATCAGAATTCTGGGGTGGGGCCCAGCTATTGGCAAAGAAATTGCTCAGGACTGCTCACTGATGAGGACAGGGAAAGGGAATGGAGTCTTCCCTCGCCCAAGAGGGGTTGTTAGAAGGAGGGTTTGGGCTGGCGCTTTCTGTGATGTCCTTCACTTCCTCTTCCCCCCGGACCTCTGGCCTTGAGGTCATCCAGAGCTGTAGCTGAACTCTGCCCGCGCCGTGGAGCCCTCCCCAGTGCCAGGATTATACCCAACCCTTAAGTTAGTGGGACGGTTCAACGTTCTTCTCTGTAGTTAGACCAGAAATAATTCCTGGACGTGATTCAAGTATCTCATGCTTTGATAAGCTGGGCCAATACTGGAGCCCTATGTGACTGACACCATGGCCATTCCCCCTTCCCCAAGTCAACAGCCCAAGAGTGTCAATCATCACAAAATTCAGCAGAGAAAAAATTCACATCCAAGCTCAGGGAAATGTGTGCTGATTTGCAAACACTGTTTTCATGTTGAATTTACAGTTACCAGCTGTGCAAACACTGAGATGATAGGAACAGAAGTCAGGAGTGAACCATACCTCAGAAAATGCATATTAAATTTGACATTTTATAACTTGATTCCATAGAAGTAGGCTTACATGAATTCGTATGGTATTAATTAAATTGAAATTATGTTTCAGGTAAAAAAAAAATCATTTTGGGACTTGATGACATGGAGGATCTATAACATGCAAAGGAACTGAATGACGAGTACATCCACATTTCCTTTATAACAACCTTAAGAAGTTGCATTTAAATAGCGGCTTATCACTCTAATCTGAGGCAGTGGTCAGCAGTACCCCCTCCTCTAGAATAACAACTCAAATCCCTAGGAACCTGGCCAGGGGCCCATTCCCCATCAAACCATCTCTGGTCAGGTGTATGTGGTGGGCTGATAATGGCTCAAAAGGAATGAGATCCTAATCCTTGAAGCTTGTGACTGTCACCTTATACAGCAAAGGCTCTGTAGCTGTGGTTAAATTAAGGATCTTGAGTTGGGGAGACCATACTGGATTATCAGGGTGGTCCCTAAATCCAATCATGTGTAATCTTACAGGACAGAGGAAGGGGGAGATTTGACATGCACAGAGCAGAAGGTAGTGTGAAGACAGAACAAAGAGAGACATGAAGCTGATGGCCTTACACATCAGGGTGATATGACCACAAACCAAGGAACACTGGCAGCCACCAGCAGCTGAAAGAGGCAAGGAATGGATTTTCATTTAGAGCCTCTGGAAGAGGAGCAGCCCTGCTGACACCTTGATTTCAACCAGTGATACTGATTTTGGGTTTCTGACCCACAGAACTGTGAGAGAATAATTACCTGTTGTTTCAAGCTGCTGAGTGTGTGGCAGCAGCAGGAAGCTAATACAGAACCTATACTCTCTTCCTAAGTGTGACTTTGAGATGGGATGCAAGGCCATCTCCAATCCTAACAGCTGAGGCTTCTCTGAGCCTCACGTCAATCACTGATTCTCCTCTGAGACACTTTGGTCCGGATGCAAATGAATCACTCCTCACCAGCTCTCCTCATGCCCATAGGGATGGATTTCTGTGTAGGACATATGCAGCTCAGACTCTCATTCTGGATCCTCTTACATGCACTTCACATGTTGGTCCTGTATTCAGGGCACAGATATAAATAGATACAAAAGGACATAACCCATCCCCCCCAAAAAATCCACTTAATGTGGTTCTGTCATTTATTTATTCATTTGGTTATTTAACAATTATTTTTTGAGGCCCACGCTATGTGCCATGAACTTTGCACTTCCAGAAACCCAGCAGTAATTTAAACTTCCCAGCTCTTCACCTGTAAGCCCAAATTCAGTTGAATCCCATCTAATGGGACGTCTATGCACAAAGGACAGGGGCTATTTTTCTTGCTTCAAGGTCCTTCCTAAAATCTCCTCTCACTTAGCACTTCTGGGCCTAGCAGATGAGAAGTGAGTTCTTCTCCCACCTACTAAAACAGCTAAACCATTTCTGGACACACAAGCTGAGTGAGAAAATCTGTAGTCTCATCAGGTTTTCTCTTGTATTAAATGATTTTAGATGATGCTACCATCTGTATTTGTACTTACAGAATGTTCACTGCATTTAAGAATAGGATCCTCAGAGATCCAGGGCGGGATCACATTAATTTGTGTTGTGTAATGACTAATAGTGTCAACCCTAGGAGCTCGTATATGACTAAATTAAATTAATTATAACAGAGAAGAGTATGGGAAATTCACCAGGCTGATTTGATTAAGCTTCTCCATTAAGGTATCATTCAGATAGATGCTGAATATTAAAATTGGTTGAATAACTTTCACAATATGCTTTCATCTTCCTACCTCTTTAGATCTTTGTCCTTGCGGAGATCTGGGCATTTCAGGTTCTTAACAACTTTTCCCCATATGTCTTAGTGCCTAGGACAGTAGTTAAGAAGCCAGGCTTTGGAGAATATAAATGTTCAAATCCCATCTCTTCCGCAGGCCTGACCTCTCAGAGCTGCATTATTACCACATGAGAACTGTAGGAATTTCTATCTCACTGGGTCTTTTTTGAGGATTCTCTGAGCTAGTGCATGCAAAGTATCTAGCACTGTCTGACCCAAGAAGTGCTCATTAAATGTTAGCTATTACTATCATTTGACTTTTGTCATTTTGCTTTGCCTCTATTTCCTTCCATTTTCATCGGTTTGTTTAATGTTTTCTTAGTAGCCTCTGGTTTACTCTAGCCAAATATTCCTCTCAGTCAAACCCTGACAGGTGTCTGACGGACTTCATCAGGAGTTTCCTAGGCTCATCTTCTAGACAGCATCCCTGAGGTGTTGGTAGCATAGAGAATGAAGGGAGGGTTCTTGGTTAGTGGTTTTACATTCTTACCTGAAAGACCAGGTAACCTGATGACCTTCTGGGCATGCTGTTAAGAGGTTTTCCTTTATTTTTTCCTTGGGTCTGTTCATCTGACCCTGCAGCCTTCCATCATTAAAAATGGAGAGCAGGTAAATGTAGAGTGCAGAGTCTTCTACTAGTCAATCTCCCAATATGTGGGCTATCATGAAAACTTTGAAAGAGCAGAGAGAGACAAGAGTTTGACAAGCATGTCTCCATGTTCAAGTAATGGAGACAGAGAAAAATAAAGGAGGAAGACGCAGACAAAAAATTATTATATACTTTTTTGACAGTAAGTGGGAATTGAGTACCTGATAATTGACTTGACACTTTTAAGCTTTTTTCAGGGGGAGGGGAGTTTATGAAGACATACCAGGGAACATGGAGAAGGAAGGACCATTTTTTTTGAAGAAGAAGAGACAGAAACCTTCAAGAGAAGCTGCTGGGACTTGGCAATATCTGTTCTTTCTTCTGCTCTTCTGTTCTATCTTGAGGGTCTCCATAAAGTCTATACAGAACCTATTTCAGTTAAAATTATCATAAAACTACAAGTAACAAATACCTAATCACAGTAGCTTCAACAGAATAGACATATATTTCTTCCTTATGGACAAGTCAGGAGGTAAACAGTCCAGGAATGAACAGCAGCTCTCCTTCACAAAGTCCTCGGATCTGTGATTCACTGTTGCACAACCGCTAGAGTGAAGTCTCTGTCCACCAGGATGGTGGTTAGGGTTCATGCCATCACATCTAAGGTCTAAGCAGCAGATTTAAAGATGAGATGAAGAAGAAAGGCAAAGTTCATGTTCCAGTTTTCTTCAAGGAAGGCTCTAGAATCTACATGACACTTCCATCTATATCCCACTGGTTAGAGGTTAGTGACACCACATTCAGCTGCAAAGAAGCCAAGAAATGTGGCCATGAGCTCAGGTAACCATCAGGGGTTCTATTACTATGGAAGAAGGAAGGAAAAATTTTTGTAATAATTTCCTAATCTTCAGATGTCAATAAGTTGTCATATCAGCAATACCCACTGGTTTAGTCTTTATGAGTGTCAGAGTAAAAAAAACTGCCATCATATTCAATGTAAAAAGTGAGGTTACTTATAATTTCAAATTGGTAGTCAAAGAATTCATCTTACTGCCTTAATTCTGATAAGTGTACAGCTCTTCCCAAGGGTGATCTAATATTTGATAATTTCCCACAAGTCAGGATTAAGACTCAGACATAACTGGATTCAAATCGTGGCTCTTCCACTTACTAGCTAATTGACTTTGGGCAGATTACTTAAACTCTCTGAACTTCAATGTCATTATTTTAGAATGGGTGGGACATCATGACCAAATTATTGTGGGGATTAGGTGTCAAAACATAAGTGAAATATCTGGCATGTAGGTAGAGTCAATATAGTAAACAAGAACTTTTTTCTCCTTCCATGTTGATATATATTATTCTTTCTTATTTGGAGTTTTTAACCTGACTCCCCAAGAAACCGTTCCTCTATGCTCTGTGTCTATTTGACATCTGCCCAAGAAGTTTCTCTTCATACTGATTCCAATATCTGTCAATCAATTTATATAAAGTTGTAAGCCAACATATCCAAGATACATCATCAATTGCAGGACTGCCAGGCTAACCCAAAGCAGGAAAATTCTCTACATTCTAGGGACTAATAGTTAACTAAAAACAAACATACATATAGAGAGCCATACCAAAGACATCAAGTCATACAAATGCAAATGAGCACAAGGATGAGCATTTATATTTTTCTGAGCAACAGATCATCATGGCTGCACCTCACCTTTCCTAGAAGAGTTGGAGTAAACATGGCCTCTAACGTAGATACTTCTTGCTGATTTAGGAGGTGTCTAGATTGACAGAGGATGGTTTTCAGGCTCCAGGGTTCCATACATCTTGGTTATCCATGCCCTTTCCCCATCTTTGCTCTTGGTAAAAACATGCCATTTTATCTCAAAAGTCACGAAGCTCCCTAGGAGTAATTTATTACAATTCTTAACATTATAGAATTTGTTTAATTAAAGCTGATTTAGAATGGATTCAGGGTTAACCCTATGTAAACTTCACTCACTTTCGGATCCTCTTTCTTGATTACCAGAAGAAATGGGAGTGTTTTATACTTTGTGTATTAGAAAAAGTTCAGAACCTAAGAGGGCTTTGAATGTGTGTCCTAAATGTGAATTTTGCTATTGTCATGTGGCTCCCAAAAGATGAGAGGTTTTCCTCTTTCTTAGGTGAGGTTGGGTTGTTCAAAGGAGGGCAGAGATGACCAAAGCATTGCATAGGTGCTCAAAGTCCACGGGTGGGTTGTGCTAAGCTGGTATGTGCATCTGTATGTGTGTGTGTGTGTGAGAGAGAGAGAGAGAAGGAGAGAGAGAAAGAGGGGATCCGTACAAACTTGTGAAAGTGTGTGACTGTGTTTGCATGCATGTGTGTGAAGCTTCTGGAAGAAGGAAATTATGGGACCCTGAGATGTTAGCAGCAGCTAGGAGAGATGGGTAGGGAGAAAGGACCATAACAGGGGCAGACCATCTAAGCATAAGTTTAGGATGTGACTTTTTGCTGAAAAGGAAAACTAAAGATAGTGCAAAATTAGAAATCTCAAAAATCTGTGCCAAGTCTATATCCTGTTGCCTTATGTTTCTCTTCCTCCATTATTTAAGATGAATGGCTATAGGCCAGATCCAATAGTAGTTGTGCTTCTGATTTTTTAAATGAGAAACAAACACTAGTATTTTTATTCTGTCATATGTAGAAGCCTATATCTCTTCCTCCCCCTTTCTTCATTCTACTCCAATATAAGGAACTACCAAACAGATTGAGATCAGTCTTGCCAAGAAAGTTTTACTATGAAGATGAAGAGGCACAGAGGAAAGTTTTATTCTGAAATACAAGGTGGTCAGATATCTACAGGAAGTGGAAATTAAAATTTTAATGAACGGGCGCATTTTGCTGTAATTATTTTATTTGCCATTAGCAATGAATCTCAAGCTGTAGCTCAACCAAAATCTATTTGGGGACTTAGTACCAATGAATGAGCTATTATCTTTACCTACTCCACTGATTCTCACTTTATTCTCAGTCTTTTGATGTCACATTCTGAGAGTTTGATTGTAATGAAATAATGCAAAAGAACTAGATAAGATGAAAAGGGAAACTAGCTTTGAAGATACTTTTTATGGAAAAAAATAATGAAAAGATTCCCAAGAGCATGGTACTCCAAAGAGAGATGAGCACCCAATAACTCTTGTTATAAAATAAATATGAATCAGAATACAGTGCTCTACATGTGAAAAACAATAAGAAATTGTGAATTATGATGATGGCAGTGGGAACGGTGATTTGAGAGCTGGAATAACCTGAACCCAAAAGCGTATTTGTGTGGCCTATTTGATTATCCAAAGGTGACCACAGCTGTACATGGACATAACAAAAATGTTTCTTTCCATATTCAAAAACATACCTTCCATTATTGTGTTCTTCCAGTGTGAGCTTGACATGCCTCTATTAAGAGGATGAATCTTTGTTTCCACCCCTCTCAATTTGGGCAGACCTTAAAACTACCTTGACCAATAGAATGTAGAAGTGACACTGCATTCTTCCAAGGCTGTATTATAAAAGGCAATATGGCGTCTACCTTGCTTGTTCTCTCTCTCTCTCCATCTCTTTCTCTCTCTCTGTCTGTCTCTCAAGCTCCTCCTTCCTTTCCTCCTTCCCTTTCTTTCTCCTTATCTCTCTCCTTCTCTTTTTTTCCTATCTCTCTCAGGATGCTTGTCCTTAGAACACAGACACCCTGTTGCCAGGAAGCCCAGGCCACAAGGAGAGGCCATGTGTGGGTGATCCAGCCTATAGGTCTCCAGCCAGCAGCCAGCACCAAATGCTGGGTATGTGATTGCATGCGCTTTCAGATGATTCCATCCCCAGCCTTCAAGTTTTCCAGCTGAGGTCCCAGATTTAGTACTTTGTCTGAATTTCTGACCCATGGAAACTGTGAAAGATAATAAAGAATTATTGATGTTTTAAGCCATTAAGTTTTGGTCTAATTTGTTGTGCAGCAATAGCTTACCTCTTGGTAAGAATTCAGGGATGAGAATCCAGGGATGTCGTCATGTCACCCATCCAGGGTGGCAAGGGATTTTGCTTCTTGCAAAGTTATCTTGCTAGGATGATGAGAGGGCTTTCTGTCCTGAGTGCTTCTTCTTTACCCAAGGTCCCATTATTACTGTCCTTAGCCTCTGAGCTCTCACAGGATCTTCAAAATCAAATGTCTATCTTAATTATGGTTAAGATTCCATAGTCCACTATCCAAATCTTTTTGTGTGGTCACAGAGCTTACTTATTCTGAATTTTTGCCTGCCATGCTGTTATAGCTCAGTGTGTCTCAACTTGTAATGTACATGCAAATCACCCAGGGATCTTGTTAAAACATAAGTTTTCGTTCAATAGTTCTAGAGTGAAGAAATGAATTCTGCATTTTTAACAAGTTCCCAGGTGCTACTGCTGCTTCGGCTAGTGGTCTATAGACTACACTTTTTTGAGTAGCAAGGATGTAGAGGATTGTATGGACAAAGCAAAATGTTGTGTGACTCATCCTCAAGGAGGGAAAAAGGGATAATACACACTATTATTGAGTATGTACAATGTCATGAGAATGGTTCTAGGGATTTCATACACATCAACTCCTGTCCTCACAACACCCTTGCAAGGTAAATATTATCCCTACTTCATGAATAAACCAAGGTTTAGAGAGGTTAGGTGAGTGACAGAGCCAGGACTGAAATCCAGGTCTTTCTTACTGCAAAACTATATCACCCATCTTCTATGATTCCTAATCCTGTTTTGAAAAGTTATCATTTCACTTTGCCTAAAGAGATGCTTATTTAGGAGTGTTGTCTAACAGAACTTTCTGCAATGATATCTGTCCTGTGCAATATAGTAGCCACATGTTTGTGAGTATTGAAATGTGGTTAGTGTGATCAAAAGCCTGAATTTTAAATTTTCTTCAGTTTTAATTCTTTTAAATGTCAATGGTCATGTGACTAGTGGCGTGCATATGTGCGTGTGTGTGTGAGCTTAGCTCCATCTGGAGGGTCCTAAAGATCACTGGGACATTGGATTCCCAAGATGACTTGGATTTGCACTGTGGGAATGTGCTCTGTCTATCCTCTGGACTTGAAGAAATATTTTAAACATTTAGCACAAAGTTCATAATTTTGATGAATAATCTTTACTTCCATTTGCTTCCCTTTCCTATGTCAGATTGCATCAAACAATTTCTTCCTTTTAGATTCACATAGTTAAGCAACAGTTCTAGAGGTGGTACACGATGTTAGAGACTACAACAGGAATACATGCAAATTCAGGAAGGAGGAGGATAAGACAGCAGTGTCGCTCAGGGACTAGAATAGCAAGTGGAATCTGCCCTTCAATTCTCTTGGGGTTTGAGAAAAAGATGAGTTCAGTTGCTTTCCCCTCCTCTTGGGACCTTTAAAAATTAGAATGCTTTCTGCTACAAATAATAGAAACCCTGACTCAAATTGATTTAAACAATAAAGGGGTATATTATTTCACATAATTGGAAGACCAAGGGTAGAGTGGACTTCAGTGTTAGTTGATTAAATTGCTCTGCAATGTCTTAAAAGATCCATATTCCTGAATGCCTCACTTCCCCCATCCTTATTGTTGGCTTCATCCTCTAGCTGGTTGTGAGATGATTACAGTGGTTCTGGGTAATATATCCAGAAAATGCAATCTCCAGAGGAAGGAGATAGACTCTGTCCTACTATGGCACTCTCTTCAGAAGGACGTTTCTCCAGAAGCACTCAGATTATTTATCCACATGTTTCAGTGACTGGAAAGAGGTCACATGACCATTCCTGAACAATTATAACAAGGAAAATGAAATTTTCCTTTCCAGAGTCTTGGGGCTAGGAGGTCAGCTTCCTCAAGATACATGGGCCATGTGAGGGGAAGTAGATAGCTGAAAAAAAGTTGGAAATCTGTTAAAAAGAAAGAAGGGGGAGGTAACCTCAGTGTATCCCTCAGGGCCAAACCTTAAAGGGAAGTTGGAGATGGGGAAGCTGTCAAAGAATCCTGTTAGGCAAAAAGAAAACTGAGAATATCTATCTGGTTAATGGTCCACTTCTCCGAGCATGACCATGGTGGTTGCAAGTCTCCAGTGCAAGCCCTACATTTGGCTCAGGACCATGTCCAGGGGATTTTTGGCTTGGGCAGAGCACAGAGGGACCCAGAAGTTTCCACATGTCCTGGAGATTGTCAAAGAAGGGTCAGAGAGGCGTTGAGAGGTCCAGTGGACCAGCAATGGACTGAAGAGTAGCTAAAAGATAAATAAATTACCTAGCACAGGATTAAGAGTAGAATAGCAATTTCACACATAGGAGTCTTCCTCACTCCGGAAATATTCTCAACTCATCTTTGTTCATGTTATCATGTTGGAGCTGATATTTGCCCAACCCCAGGATGACTCCATTGTGTCTACACTTGGGTTCTTGATTCTTGCACTATATAGAGAACATACCTCTGGCTCAGCCTGTGCCTTCAGGGACTCACCCCTCATCCTCTATGCTGAATCCAAGGCCTCAGAGCAACCTGACCTTGGAAACTTTTTTACACTTCTGTAAAGACTTCCAGTGAAACCATGGCAAACATGCATCAGCACCGAATATTTTTCCTCTTAAATAGATAATTTCTGAGTCACTTTCTCTGGATTTTCTCTTTTCAAATTCACTTGTACTTTTCCCAAATTCTCAGAGAGAGACACTCCAGTTGGCTGACAGTGGCCCTGGGGTACCTTGCTTCTTCTCTGTCTCCTGGATGACAGTCCACACCTTTCTTTATGGAAGCATGAAGGTAGCCCAGTCTTGACTCCATGTTCGCATATTCAGGCTGGAAGTACTTATCATCTGGCTATGACATCTCTTTTGTCCTCTGCGTTGGAAATCCCAGAGCTGAACCTCTATCAGCCTTTCCTGATTTGCTGTGTGGCTTCCTCAGGCTTCCTTGCCTGCCTCTCTTTACTTGTTCCTCAAAGACCCTGTTTCTGCATTCATCTTTTTCTGTCATTATTCATGTCACATCCCACCTATCTCCCTAAGTTCCTGAAAACTTTGTAAAGTCTATGCTGTGGCCTTTACCTTCAGTGTCATTCTACCCAGTGTCATCTTTGCTTAACATTTCCTTCCACCTGACAGATACCATTGGCTAAGAAGACAGTCCACCACTCCCTTAGGTGTCCTTCCCCTGTCCTTGCTTCCATATTCTTTGTAACACAGTGCACCAGTGAGTTTGGAAAAGTCTTAACTGAGTCTTGTTGGGTGGTCTGTCAATGTTCCTAAATGCCAGTCTACTCACTGGAGTTAGATAGCTGTATCAGAACTATGTGGGGAGTTTTTAGAAGATGCAGATTCCCAGGCCTATCTCCCACTTACTAAAGAAAAGCCTTCGGGCTAGGGAAGCAAGGGAAGGAGTCTATTTTTTAATCCATTTCCCATATGATTCTGCTGATCTAGGTGTGGAAAGCTCTGGTTTTGTGATTCTTGAGTTCTCCTGCAGCCATCTGATTATCTGGATTCCCATGTGGGAATCACTTTTTTTTTTTTTTTTTTTGTATGCTGTATGGCAGGGTCACATTTCATTCCTTTTTTATGAAAGTATCCTGTTATTGCAGCACCATTTGTTGGATTTTTGTTT
>PVIY010000742.1:0-127275 GCA_004026745.1 Myrmecophaga tridactyla | reverse complement strand
TCTTGCACCCCTGAAATCACTTTTATAATAATGGTGAAGTTAGAAATTGAAGTCTTTCTTCAGACTCTAGGCCAAGAGAGGGCCCTGGGTGGAATAGAGGGCAAGAGAGCAGCTTCACCACAGGCCTGACAGGTCCAGCAGTATGAACAACCATTAAGCATTAAGGCACCACAGGCAATTTTTGTTGTTGTTGTTTATTTGAGGAGTTGGTGTTCAGAGATTTGGGTTAATGAGAAAGCTGAGGATTTTGTCGTGGGTTGAACAATTAAGGTAGCATTATCTCAATTATCATCAGCAGCAGCAAACATCCATTGAGTGTCTGCTATGTATAGGACATGGGTGCTTGGTTTTAGAGATAAATAAACAGACACTTTCAACTGGAGGAGCTTACAAGACAGCTGGGAAAGAACACACAGCTTCAAAAGATGGGCTGACACTGTTATTTCCCAAAGACAATTGGAATCTACTTGTTTCAGTTTTTTCTCTTAACTCATTCACTCAAGCTACTAAGGGCACACCATAGACCAAGGGCTGTTAAGTCAAGGGTACAGCAGAGTGAGAAGGATACAAAGATAAGAAGTCATGATCCCAGTATAGGAGATGGAAATACAGCCTCCACACAATATGATCAGGACTAAACAGAGAAACTACTAATTTGGGAGCAGAGATGAGGAAGCATTTTTACTATGGATGTGTTGCTTATATCCATGTAAGGATGAACTATGTGCCAGAGCCTAAACCAGGCACTTTACATATGCTATTTCATTTAGTATAACTTAATTTGTAATTCAGCAGCATCCTTGTTGGGTAAATACTTTGACCTTAATTTTGTATGTTACATGGATAGCCCCTGGATGGTGACTGATGCTTTCCCTTGAGAGGAAATAAAATATTATCCCAGAGTTCTGTAAGCATCATTTGCATGCACTGGGTTTTATGAGTTGCAGAGGCTTTCAGGCTTAAAAGGAGCTTGGATTCTGGTGAAACAATGACCTCTCAGGTAGCAACAAAAGGAGAACTTTGGGCAGAAAACTTTCCCAAAGGGATAGAGGTGTCTGGCCCACTGCGTTGACCGAGCTCAAACTTTGCCCAGTGTCTAAGGTTTGGAGAACGTGGACTCTCTGGGTGCAGGTATGCCAAGTACTACAATCCATCAGTCTGCAGGAGGAGAAGAGCTGCAGAGCTTTGGGGCCCAATCAGCACTGCTTTGGAAAATCCTCGACTGACAAAAACATGTAAGGGAGCTTTCTCTCTTTTTCCGAAAGGATTGTTAAGAACAGTGGCAATGGTTTCCAAAGGCCTCTTCAAGAAGGACCAGGATGGTGGCAGGGGTGGTGGTGGGTTTTTCTTTGACTGGCAGCTCTTCTGTTCCAACTGGCAGTGACGTCAGGCAGTATCGACAAGGCCAGAATTCCAACCTCCCAGTGCTCTTTGTGGACCAGCTGGGCCTGGACTTACAGAGTCAACATTCAACAATCTCCCCTGGAAGCTCACAGAAATATTTGGTGAGGGAGAATCTATAAAAACCAGGATTATCTCTGAGCTGACTGAGGGAAGGACAGGGTGGTCAAGGGAATGAGAACTGGGGGGTTGTGTTAAGGGCCTAGATTTTTATTTCCAGCCTGGTGGAGTGTGAGCTATGTGTGCTATATACAGAGGGAACTGAAAGTTATTACTCTGGGTCATAAAACCAGAAAGCAGCAAACCCAAGATTCAAACCCAGATTCTTCTGGCTACAAATATATTCCTGTTGTAGGGCAGACATTTAGGTAGAGGCCTGATAAGTGGAAAGGGGGCTAAAAGCAGGTGATTCCAAAGAAAGTTGAAACCGATTCTGCAAAGACAGAAAGAAACGAAAGAGCAGGTGGTGGGACAGTCTAGGTCATATGATTTGTGATGCAGTGAGGCTGATGGTAGAGCGTGTGCAAATAGTTGTAGCAGTGAGCCTGGCAGGGCAGGCTAGGGGTAGACTGTCCAGAGTCCTGTGGGCTCTGCGGAGGTAGAGCTTCTAGACCTTCAATCAGATAGGTTACAGCCAACTCTCATGTATTGATAAGCATAAAAATCTAATTTTCTCCATAATTATTTGAAATCTCAGCTACAGTAAATATTTTGACAAAAACAAATCACTGCAATGGAAAATTTGGAATGTGAGTTTCCAAATGACTATGTTCTCAAGTCTACCTAGTATTTTCTGTCTTACTAGCATGTAGGAAGGGCTGTGAAGCCAGGAATATTTGGAAGGAGGCCATCACAGCTCTAAAAAAGCAGTACAGGTGGAGAAGGAAGAGATTCCAAAGCCTTTTCAGAGGAAGCAGTGATAAGAGCTCTCATAGGGGCGAACTATTGAATTTCCAAGCTTCCTTGATTATTGAGGAGTTTTGCTTTAAACCAGAAACCAACCCTTAAATAGACCTAGAGTTTGAGTCTATATTCAAGAACAACAAAAGGAAGTTATTTTAGTTCCAACAAACATTGTATCATTCATCACACTAATCTAAATTGGTGTTTTTGTATCAAATGAGAACATCTATGATTTTGATGATTTCTCCCTCAAAGCATCTGGGCCCTTTTTACCAGATACATATTGATTTTTATGATAACTGCTAATGATTATTGATCTTTTGCTGTCTGCTAGGCACTGTACTAAGTGCTCTCCATGTATCATCGTATCAGTCCTCCCACAAGTCCAGCAGTTAGGTGCTTGTCATTTTACAGATAAAGGAACTTAGGCCACACAGCTGATAAGTAACAGAGTTGGAGTTAGAACTCAGGACTGTCTAATATCAGCATCACTCAGTTTATGAAGACCTCTTAACGAGAAAGCCCGGGAGTTTAGAGCAAGTGGGGTGTGCCCATGACCCCATCTATGCGTAGGGGATCTAAGCAGTGCCAACGAGCAGTGGGTCAGGATGTAGGGAGACCCTTATTGGGTGTGGAAGGCAGTCTCTGCAGTCCTTTGGCTTCGAACAGAGAAGACGAAATTCAGTCCCCATTTTCAAGCTTCCTGGTGATGCTGCCCAGTTCAGATCCAGATATTATATGCAAAAGGTCTAGGTGTTTGCTGGCCACAAAGCTGATTCCTGAATCGTGTGAGTGGCCTTCAAGCTTGATTGAAGAGAAGGGGCAAGTGGAGAAGTTGGAGCAGTGTCAGGGACAGAGTACCAGAAAAGAGCAGAGAGAATCATCCAACGCCTCTGACTCAATAGTCACAGTCATTAAATGGCCTGAACACCTCCTTACCTGGGATGTATTAAATACTCCCTTTGCACTTAAAAAAAATGTGATTATTTAAACGTAACTTTGTAAAAGTGTACAGACATCATAAAACCCTTGAGTAGCTTTTAGACCTTTAACTTCCAAAGTCAAACCACTTTGGCTGCAACTAGGAAATAAACAAGTTATAAATGGTATTTATTTATGCCAATTATTTGTCAGCTGAATTCTGTTCCTACAACTGACATGGACTTCAGTCCTACTAGCTACAGGATGCAGTTTATTTTTTCATCTATGGCAGTTTGTTTTATTTGTTCATGAATTCTGGGGGGAAAAATATATCATGTAAGCTTGTCTACTCAAGTTTTTGAAACTTAATGAATGTATTTCTAAAAGCCACTGGCCATTTTTTCTAACAAGGCTCAACCTAAATGACTAAGGTTTAAAAGTGCACCAAGACTTCAGGGAGGCCCTTTGCCACCGTCGAGCTCTACTCTCCACGTATTTGGCACTGAGGTCTAGGTGGGACAAGTCTGAACTGTGATCTGATTATGACCAACCTCAGTATTGTGATATATGGCCCTAAGAATTTTAAAGGAAAAAACTATTTCTGAAAGAGTTGAAATTTGTTACCACTTTACTGGCAGAAGCTGAATAGCGTAATGGTAGAACAATGAATCCACATTTCTTTAGAAGAGCAAACTAAATAAAAATGGAACAATCTATGAATGTGGGAGGGGAGTAGGTAGTCAACCTCCTAGGGTTAACAGCTATGCCAGGGCTTCACTTTTCCCAAGTTGGAAAAAATCAGCTATGTTTTACACCACCCAAAATGAAGTCAGACCAAGTCCATCATGTTTTAAATATGTGGTGATGCTTTCTTTAGAAAGGCCCTGAAGAAAACATAAGAAGGAACAGTTCTGCCCACAGGCCCAGTCTGACGCTTCCTTGACAGCTCCTATGGCCTTCTATGTGACTATTTACTCCGAATCAATAATGGAACCACATTCTCACGCAATGCCTGCTAACTCTGCAGCCTCCTGAGACCCCCAGTTACCACAAAACCATGTGTTGTACCTGCATGTACAAGAAGATCTGGGACTCCAGTAAGAAGTTTGCATCTCTCTTGCATCAGAATTCTTGTAACACCAGGAGTCTCTGTTCATTTGCATGCTGGGAATCTGTTACTGTTTTTTGGTTGGTTGGCTGGATGGCTGAACAGTAATGTTTCTCCCATAGTCATATGTGATGAAAGGGTGGGGGAATGGAATATTTGTGTAGATTTGTAGGAAAAAAGGTTGATACAGACCTCTACCATTAACCTGAATCTCTCTGTACTATGTTGAGTTTCCAAAGACATCTCTTGACAATCATTTGTAGGGAGTGGTTAGCAATGGACTCTTCTTTCTCACTGGGAGAAGCTGTAGGAGTAAGTGCTAATATAATGATGGAAACGGACCAGGTACTCTGCTCCACAAGCAAGGCTCTCACATAGCTCACCTTCCTGTAGCCACTGAAGGAGTAACGAGGACAGCAATGGAATGCGGATCCCTCCTTTGCTGACCTCTCAAGACTTCTGATACCTTTCATTGCCATAATTCACCAATCTTTAAGCACATGGAATTCTCTCTCATTATTATGCCCTTTGGAAATTGAACTCTGGGTTAATGAATAAATAGATGAAAAAGACTAGAAAGAGTGAAAAAAAAATGCCTTCACTTCAGCAATGGTCAGATGTCAATTTGAAAGCAGATGGAAAAATTTTACCATAGGGAAGGAATAAAGCTCATCTGTTGAATTAGATGCACCTTTTTACCCTGACATATTTGTAGCCTTCCAAATAATTCTCTTGGATGCTATGGAAGCTGGGATTTTTTTTTTAAGTTTCTTCATCTGCCAAATAATCTGGTGATTATCTACCAAATCACAAAAATGGAATCGGTGGCTATCAGCTTCCTCAGTAACTGCCTGATGACTTGTTTGTTTCTTCTCCTAACCATAAGCTTCTCGAGGCAGACATCAAGTCTTAGTCACTGGTGAACCTGCCTCCCATGGTGATGTGCTTGGCAGATGTTCAGTACATTTACTGAGTGAATGAATTAGCAACAAAGAGGGCAAAAGAGTTAAGACTTGAGTACTACAGAAACACATGCACTAAGTAAGTAAGCATTAAATTTAATTACCAGGTGTGTCTATATTGGTGACAGTCAGGAGAAAAATACCCTTTTTACTGTTTATACTGAGGTTGGGTTTCAGGAGTGGACTATGACAGGAAGAGGTAAGGGTCAAATTATTCAGTGAAGCTGCAACATCCAAGAACTAATAAGCTGAAGTCGTTAGTAATCAGTGGCAGGTTAATTTTTGGAACCTCAAATCATTCATTTACAAAGAGAATTAGAAATCAGCTGGAAAGCATCAGCTTCTCCTCTGAATCTTCTCTGTGTGACTCAAACATTTTCTCTAAGTCAGTTCAACACTCAAAGGTATTTAAAGCTATTGAGTTGGCGAGTGTCTGCCTCCCCGCCCCCCATGGAATTAATCATTTATTCGTTCATTTTTTCATTCATTTATTCAATAAAAACTTTGCACCTATTATAGGTCACAATATTGGCTCTGTAAAATAGGAAAAAATATTGTAGTACACAGCTTTTACCTCCAAGTTACTTATAACATAACTGGAGGGGGAAAGATACAAGGACATGAAAAATTTAGGCAATCAACCATGGAGGTAGCAATCTGAAAATATATACATATATCAAAAGACAGTATGTGATCACAAAAAAACCTGAAGGAAGGGGTCTATCCAGCCCCTCTCTGTTTTAGTGAGCCATCACGTTCCCATCCTGAAACACAGGAGTACTGTAGAAGAATTCATATTCCTATAACATGAGCTGGCTCATTCAAATGAGCCAATGGTAGTAGTTGAACAAGCTGGGACAATCTGATCCTTCTTGAAGAACTCAGGATTGGAACGAAGATTCTAGTTTAGCCTGGTTGTCATCTGTTATGGAAGAGACATAAAACTTGGCAGTGGCTCTTTTCCACCATGACAAAGCAAAACAGTCAATTTGCAGCAAGGAAAAAGAATGAAACAAGTATGAAGAAAGAAGCAAAGTGAAGAGGAGGAGAAAGGGGACTCTGGAGTCCCTATTGTGTTCTAGTCTCTAGTTTCAGTGGTCTGAGATCTAGTTTTCTCACTGCCTTGAGATCTATGAGACATTTCTGCATCCTTATAAGGCTGTTTCTACCTGTTTCTGCAGAAAACAATTCTATCCCTAACAAGTTGACTAGCTGATTTGACATCTGACAAGTCTGTATCATTGGAAATCTAGAGAATTCCTGGTCCAAGGTGAAGATGCTTTCCTAGTACGGCCCTCCTCCTTCCCCACACATTTCTTGGCACCTCCCACTTCATACCATCTCAGAAGTTTCATCCTTCCTAAACTCCCTTACTCCCCTTTCATTCAGTCTTAGAAGTGGACAGATGTTTCAAGTATATAATCTGACTTAGTCCTCCTTCTATGGGTAGATACTGTTATTATTCTCATTTTAAAAATATATCTGAAACATGAAGTAATTGAGCAATTTATGCAATGTCACGTTCCTAAGAAGAGGTAGGGCTATGATATGAACCGAGGCAGGGAGACTCCTGAGCACACACTCCTAACCACTAAGCCACCCTCTCTCTCTCTTTTTGGTATAGCACAGGGCTTATTACACAGGATGATCTTTTCCTCAGCACTTTAAAATGTTAGGATCTTTCTGCTGCTTCTAATCCAAGGACTATTATTATAAGGCATTAACCTCATGGCAGAGCTTAGGTATCCATTTCCCTCTTGCTAAACATACCAGAAGGCTAAATTTCCTAATTTCCCTTGCATTTAAATTGAGGACATGTGTTAGGTACTGACCAATTGAATAGAGGAAAACAGTGACCAAAAATGCCACTTGCAGGCCTGGCCATACACTTCTCTGCACAATTTCTTTTGCTTTTTCTTCCCCTTCTCTGCAGATCTAAGAATCCATATGTTGTGGGTGACAGTGGTACAAGCTAGAAAGAGTTGGATTGTTGAGGCATCATGTGAAGGAAAACTACCCAAGAAAGTCGTCCAGCCCACATGAGCTGCGGCATGAGGGAAATAAACCTTTTTTGTGTCAAGTCACTGCAATTTGAGGTTGTTTGTTCAGAGGCTGCCAGTTTTCACTCATTTATCCATCCACTTAATTCCAAAAATTGGGTCAGCACTAGTGGCAGCCAATAAATCAGGCACTCTGGTATACATAAAAAAATTTTTTGTAGAGGCTTGGTCCTTTAGCAATCTGATTCATGTTATTAATAAAAGAAAGTACTGATAATACTCAAAAGACAATCAGCCTCGGGTGCATGGGTGGTTCAGTGGTAGAATGCTCACCTTGCATGTGGGAGACCTAGGTTCAATGCTCGGACCATGCACCACCACCCCCAAAACAAAGACAATCAGCCTAGTACTTCTTGGTCATTCAGAGGGCTGCCCAGTCCAACAGGAATCTTTAGTAGCTGCTGGAGCAGATCTCTTTGGGGCCCCTCAGAGCATCCCCTGGGTGGTGGGGTCAGCTTCTTGCTATGCAGGGACAGGGGCTTCACTCAGAGAGTTGGAGCATTACGTTTCAGAACGGGATGCTCAGGGGCTCAGTTCCAACTTACATAGAGACTTCATTTAGTTGCTTTCTGACAGCAACTGAGCAGGATAGAAGAGGGGTTTTGGATTTTTTTTAATGCACACACACTGTGGGCATTCAGTCTTCTTGAGCCCATCATTGTAAGGCTTTCCCAGATCCTATAAGTTAGAAAGGGGAGTCACTGTTATCCAAGTGGAAAACTTCTGGCTTGGGTGAATAAAAGAAGATGCAACCAAGTGGATTTGATTAAGAATGAACCCTCAATTTTTACAGTTCAGTGATGAGGCTGTCTCCTCATTCTGGGAAGTCCAAATTGGAAGCTGATAAAGTCCTTTGGGGAAATAGTCGAAAATATGCAATGAAAGTTGCTAAGTTTAACGTTAATCTCAGCATTAACTCAAAGGTCAAGATTTTATTTCAAATTGAATTTATCAACTCTGATAACTTATGAAAATGGACTTGCCATATTTCTAAATGACCTCAGCAATCTCCATGTGGTTTTGATAAATTGTTACCTTGCAAATCAACCTCCTGACTTTCCCAGTGTATTGGGCTCTCTACCTAGCCACATGAAAGTAAGGACAGATAAAAGGGCTAAAATCCATGCCTTTGTTATATATTTACAGTTTAATTAAATGACCCAAGGACAACCATCATTCCTTCCAAATGCATTGGGCTGCCAAGTTCATTAAGATTCAAGGACATGAGCTTTGGAGGGGGTCATGCTTAAAATAATCTGTGGCTGTTGTTTTTCTCCTCTACTATTCATTCAACTAATATTTCCTGAGTGCCTCAATGCTCTAAGCACTATGCTGAGCACAAAACTGCTACCTACCATCTGGTGGAGTCATTATTTATTTACAATTTTCTGCCACCTCTGCTAGAGCTAAACCAGTTTGCATACTCTATGAGATGAAATCCAGAGTCTGGCACATAGTTGGTGCTCAATCAATGCTTGTTGAATATATTCATGAGCCCTATATGAAATCTGAGAAACCCTGCATAAGCAGCAGCATCAACATTGGGTCCATTTTATCTCATTGTGTCTTCATGAAAAGGATTCACTTTTCCACTTGAGAACAGGAAAGGGGTTGTTTCTATAATTTATTCATTCAACAAACATTTATTGAGTGCCTATTTTGGGGAGGACAAAGGGCTGGGCACACTGGCAAGGAGATATTCATGCTGTGACCTCCAACTTGCAACAGTGGGGTTTTGAGTGACCCTTGCTTTATTGATTTGAGTAGATAATCACTCAGTTAAGCACTGATGCCTTTGAAAACTTCTCCTTTATTTCACCCTCAATTATTCCAAAAGGAGAGAGAGGGAGGCAGCTGTTTGGTATGAATGTCAAGGCCATAATAACCCTGACTTACTTAACATGGAATGAAACAAAGTGTTTACCAACATTTTCTTTGAAATGAAGTTGGGAACGATTGGCTTAAGGGACAGTATCATTAGACAGTGAAGAGCCATTAATCAGTGTCCATGATAATCCAAGTTGAATATCTTGTTGTTTAATTATTTTTAATCTTTTGGAAATACAGAGCTGCCCCAGGGTGTTTTCTTTTCTTTTCTCCCTCCTACAGAGCTGCCTGCTTTGGGAGCTGAAGTCCTCCTGTGTATTCTTTGAACTGGATCCAAATTCTTTACAGATATACTGTGAAGTGGACACAGATGATGGAATGGGTCGGGAGGGAGAGAGAAGAAAGGAAAGCTACCGTAAGTAGCCAAGAGTTAGTTTTAAAAGTTGAAAGGTGATCTCTGACCTTCTTATGACTCAGAAAGCACTTTATGACCTCCACCTCTTAGTCAAGAATTTTCCAGCTCAACAAAAGGGCTTTTAACTGAAATGCCATTTAAACCTAGCTTTGCAAGGACTCTTTCTTTCAGTTTCTGTGTTGACCAAGTTCTTCACTTTGTCCACCTAATAGCTGCAGCTTGGCTGATGCCATGTCTGAATGCTGGGTCCTGCACTTTGTCCAGGGATACAATCTTGTGGGTGAGGAAAAAGCATATGACTTTATTTAGATGCATGGATGGGTTAGAGCAGCTGTTAGCAAAATAAAGACAAGAGAATTGTTATTCAAGGGCCATTTGGAGTAGAAAACTCCAAAAAGGCAAGCTCAGGGAATCCCTGTACTGAGAGACTCCTGGGCTAAACACATTGCACCTCTTCCCACAGTGTCCTAAGACTGACAAAGAGCACTAAATACTCCATTCACCACCACAAAATGCCCGGTTTCCTCTGAGAAAGGAAACTATTGAAGATCACAATGGGATTCAACTGTAGTTTAGAAGACCTGAGGTTGAGTTGCTCAGGCAGTAGACATCTGGCCAAATCACCCGGAGGGGCTATAGACACCAGAGAAGTCCTTGGATTTTTCTTTTCTATTTAATACTTTTTCCATCTTTTGAATTCCTTATTTCCCAGGCCGCAAAACATGATCGGTCTCTTTTGCACACCTAGAGTCAGATTAAATTATATAGTCTGCTTTTAGCAGGCTTTGGCAGGTGCTGTAATAGGTGTGGTCTATTACAGTTGGCTATAAATCCTTTGCTGTTTCTTCAATGAAGGATGAGGAAGCTTGTGTTGCCTCAGCTTGAATCTGGACATGCTCTGTGGCTGACCTATAGCACACATTGGAAGTAATGCTGTGCCAGTTTCTGGGGTAGTTTGTCATGCAGCAATAGATAACTGAAATACGTTGGCTGAATTGAAGGTATGGACATTTGAATATGGTTATATGTGGGGACCTCTTACAGCATCCAGAAATAGATGCTAGGATCACATATTTAATGAGAATCTTCTATTTTTCAGAGTTGTGCCAGGTTTAGGGAATTTGAATATTCGTATATAGATCCTGTCCTGGGACTGAGGGAAACGGTAGATGTGCACATGGAACATCGAGGTTTGGATCAGTGGCTGTCCCGAGGACTACAGCAGTAGTCTCGAACTCCAGTATGTTTAGGAATCACCTAAGGAGTGGATTAAAAATTCTAGCTCACTGATAGAATTTGCACCTGCAATGCAGGAGACCCAGGTTCAGTTCCCAGGGGCCTGGACATGCCAAAAACAAAAAGCAAAACAAACAAGAAAAGTTCCTTTTTCCAGGACTGTAAACCCTGCCCCACCCCCACACTCCCCAAAATGCATACTCTTGAGCCACACATTAGGAGAAAAGAAATACCAGCTGTAGGAATACAGAGTAGGGAGTGACTATGTAGGGCTGAGCAGAAATTCATTGGAAAAAGACTCCACAGCAAAAGTGCAGCAGGATGTTAAAGGGAGAGCAGGAGTCTCTGCCCCCAAATCCAGACTTTTATGACCAGTACGACATGACAGATACTAAGCCTTCCCTAACCAAAACTGTCTCCCTCACCAGCTCTGCTGTAGCATCTAAAACTCCTTTGGTACTCAATCTTCAAAGAAGTTTGAAGGTCTGTCCTAAATTATGCATGCTATTTGGAAAAGGTTACACATTGAATCATATCCAGCCACTAATGCCTTAGCTCCAATTTTCTAATTTTTATGCTCCAAATGACTACATTTCATTTTGTACCTGGGCTAGTCCTAGCATACTATAGGTTTCAAAATACTTTTCTCTGATTAAACGCTTGTCCTGGACTCAGAAAGTAGGGACCATGCGTACTTAAAGGCATAGAATATTTTAGAGAGAGACACTCCAGTGGGTTGTAGAGAAACCCTCATTCCAAAGCACAAATTGCTTCCTGGATAGAGAATGACGATATGCCCTTGAGACAACAAACATCTGCCAGCGTTTCGAGCACGTTTCACATGGGGTGGGGGTGGGGGGTCGCAGGGAGGGACACCCAACAGGATTGGGCATGGCACCTCCAAGGAGGTTGCCATCTGATTAATCAAAATTAACGACAACAAACTCAGAGAAAATTGCGAGGAGTACATAATTGAAGGTGAAGTAATGTGACAGCTATGTAAAGTGGTGCAAGAGTTCAGCAAACGAGTAGGCTAAAGGGGGCTTCCTGCGCCAAGGAAGTCTCCTTACTAGTTTAAGACAAAAAAGGACCTGACTCTTCTATGTGATTTGTTAAATGTTGCTGTGGATAAGTCCATAGATTCTGTGAAAGATACACAGAACCTAGAGGAAGAAGATTTTTTTGAAAAGATAATTAAGCATAATTATTGTTTGGGTTATGAAGGACGATGATTGTGATTCACTCCTCAGCTGTTGCCAAAACCAAATTCTCTGAGACTATCATGGTCAGAAGAAATTGTTTTATTTATTTGGATTACATAGTCTCTTTGCCCTACTTGCTTCCAGAAAAGGGCTTGGTGCTCCACAGCATCTTTCATTCCATTTCTATCCAACTGGCAGATTTTAAAACTGCAGATCTGATGATAACACTTCCGACTAAAGTCCGTCAAAAATCCAGTGCACACAAAGATTCCATAGCCCGACTCTCTATACCTCTGCAGGCTCCTATCTTGCTGCAGGCTCTGGCCGCACAGCTGTCTTTTGAAGCTCACTTTTCCTCATAAGACTTTCCCTGCCCACAATGCCTTCCCCTTCCATCAGGCTTCCATCTTCCTTAGAATCAGCCCAAGCATAGGTTTTTAACTTCCATACTGCTCCCAAGAAAGAATATTTCCTGTTCTCTTCTTTGTGTCATCCCTGCCTTTACAAAACTTGATATTCTAGGTATCTTTGTTTGCCACCCAGCTTCACTCCCCACCATTCTCCGCCCTCTTCTGTGCCCAGGATGTTGACCATAGGGACTTTTGGCTCTCTTGTTCCCCAGCTCCCAGTTGGATTTAGCTAATGGGAGATACCAGGACAAGATCAGAAGTAGGAAGAGACAGGGTTCAGGCATTTATTCCCCTAGCTCCCTCCCTGCCTGGTTAATATGTTTTGTCTGGGTCTCCCTACCAAAAGCTACAGTTCCTTTCAGGAGACCCTAACCCAATAGCTACCCTCTCTTGCTTCTGGAATCCTTTCCTTCTTCTTGCTTCTCCAGGCCTCGAGAGCTAGCAGCAGTTCTCAACCATTACTAGCCATGGGGTGCTGCACTGCCCTTGTTGATTTCCTGAAACTCTGCCCACATTTGTGAATAGTCTCTTTTGTAACGTTTCACGAAGTACCTAGTATGAATGGGTCATCAATATCTTGTAGGGACCCTAACTGATATACCTAGTTTGCAGAGTAGATCAGAAACTTTATGTCACATTTTTGATCTGACAATTTAGTGTATTCCTTCCAAGATGCACTCTGAACCACTTCTTTGAGGTGTAAAAGGATTAGCCCAAGCTTACTAACAATACCAGAAAACATTTTCCAAGCCCCTCATCTTTGCATCTCAGATGGGGAATTTGGATGCCATGTCTATTCACTGAGCCCATAGTGACAAAATATAGTCAAATCAGTTCAAGCTCTAACAGAACTTTAACAGCTGGGTGTACCCCACCCTCATGAGCAGGCCAATGTACAGAACTAACCCTGACCTTTGGATTCCACCACAGGATAAGGAGACAATTTAACTAAATAACAGATGGCCGGATTAATTATCTATGCACAGCCAAATTACAAAGTAGATGCTCAATAAATGCTTGTAAAATAGGATTTAATTGGATAATTGCACAAGTCACAATATAATGTTCTACTGCAAAACAGTGGCTTGAAACCAGAGTTGAATTCCTTGTATGAACCAGCCAGTTTCTGAAGGCACCTACGTTCTTCCTTGGATATTGGTGGCAGAGCTAACATCGTGACCCATCTGGGAAGTGCTTCGAGTGGGGAAAGCCACTCAATCATCTTAAACCCTAGGTCAAGGAGAGGAACTTGTTGTAACACATTTGCCAAATGATAATGCTGATCACACATAAACCCTTGGTGGGTGGAAAATTGCTCCTTTGAGTCTGGGATATTGTATATTTAAAGGTTACGATTGGCAAAGAATTCCTCTCTGACAAATTCCCAGGTTCACACTGGCAGATATATCTGAGCCTTTGGGCTGGGGGGCTGGGAGGGGGAGCTCTGCAGATGCAGCCACCGCAGAGAAGGAGTTTTTCATGAGGGACGCTTGTGGATGAAAGCAAACCCCCTGCCTTGTGTGTCCAGGGGCTGAGATCTGAACGCCTCGTCTGAAAGAGGGGCTCTGTTGAAAGAACAGTAGCCCTCCCTATGCTGAAATTGGCCAGTGGGATTTTTTCAATTTGCACCTGGTGTTGGGCAGGATTTCATGAAAATCCACAGAAAGGAATGTTTCCGAGTTAAATGATGGAAGGGAAAAATAAGTTGAACGTGGTCCTTTGGAATCATGAAAAGCGCTGATTCAATCTGTAAAACGGAGACGTAAGTCTTTGCTGAGGAGACCGTTTCTAGGTCTCTTTGGAGGTCTGGACTCTATTCTCCACAAATATATGCAATGAAGTATTTGCTGTCGCCTCACACGTTAGCCTTTGAATGGTGAGCTGAGACACCCAGGCCACACAGTGGGAAGCAGAAAGCCTGTCCTTTTCTAACCAGGAGTCTTTCTTGTCTCCTTTTTCCAGTGCAGAAGGTTTTTTCCAATGCACTGAACATTTAAAATTCATCTTCAGTGACAGCCCTTTCTTTGCTAAAACTGAAGATTTTTTGCATTTTCTAAACTCACTGCTTATTTTCAAAAGGACTGGGTGTTTTTTATAATATGTATTTTATTTCATTTAAAATTTTATCTTTTAGTAAAACAAAATAATAAATTTGCATTATACACATCTTAAATGTCACAAAAGAGTATAGTACAGAAATTTAAAGTTGCCCCTAATGTTACTCTAGAAATGACCACTATCAATGGATTGAAAGATATTCTTCCAGACTTTAGTGACATACATTTTAGTGACTTTAGTGACATACATTTATTTTAAACATGCATTTGAAACACCATAATATAGGAATACGAAAAGAAAGTCAGGCAGTGAATTCCCTACACTTAAGCAAAGGAATGAACTGCTTCCCTGATAAGTATAAATGCTCAAATTGGTCTTATTCTTGGCACACTGCTAGTTTTGAGAAGTTTGGGAAACTCGTCCTAAAAATATTAGGCCGGACACATGTTAGGGAAATTTGGAGTGAAAGGGTCAAACCCAGGGTGAGGTAGAGAGAATGTGATTTGGATTACGATTTTTATTCTAGGGCTGGGTTCATACTAATTAGTGGAAAGGACAGTTCTGTTAAGCCAAGTGATGGGGAAACAGTTTTGCTGTGTTCCATTTAAATAAATCCCTGTAATGTTTTACAAAAAGGTGGTTCTGACATTGCCATCTCCTGGTCTCCTCATTCAGCTCCTGGTATCATCACTCACGATTGCAATGTCCACTAAAATGTACATTTACTCCCAAGTTGGCTTATCTCACTCGTGGTCTAATTTTTTGGGACCCAGCTTAAACATTCTTGAATTCATCAATGTGCTGAGGTAAGGCTGTCATCGTTAAGACTTCACAATAATTTCTGAAAGTGATTGATGCAAAGGTTAGAGATGCACACTGGATTTTCCAATGCCTTTATGAAGAACTAAGCATTCGTGGACGTAGAAAGAGAATGGTGGTAATGAAAAAAAGTTTAGCTCTTTTTATGTGCCACACATTGTACCAGATCTTTATGTCCTTTATCGCGTTTAATTCTCCATTGCCCATGTAAGGTAACTACTTTTTTTATCCCCATGCACAGACATCTAAATACAGGCTCAGAGAGGTTAAGTCACTTGGTCAAGGTCATCCAGCAGGTAAACTGCAGGGCGTAGATTTGAACCTAGGCTATCCTACCCCAGAGCCTTAACCACTGAATGTTACTGCCTTCCTTGTTGTCACTGTGCACTTATTATGCAACCCTGCGATGGCATTTCAATCCAGGCAGGGAATCTCCACACTGGATACACATCGGGCGCATGGGGAGACTTTAAAAATATGCCCAGGCCCAAGCCCAGCCCCTAGATTCTAATTTAACTGAGGTTGAGGCCAACATTGATCTTTAGCTAAGAAAAAGCCAACATTGTTCCTTTTATAAAGATGGTTCTAAAGCTCAGACATGCTATGGGCTAGAAATACACTTTCCAACTTTGGAAATTTTAATGCCTTCACCTTGTTCTTTCCACCTGGCTTTGAATGCCTTGGTCTTTTTACCCAATGACCCACCTGCTTTGAGTGTCAGCTCCTATAAGGAATTTTTAAATCATCCCTTCCTTTGCACTCCCTCAGCAATTTCATAGTTTGCCCCAGACCTTGGGGCACTGAGTGCCTTTTTTAGTTTAATTTTGATTGATTTATGTATGCCACATCTTTCCATCCAATTAATTTGTATAGTCCTTGAGGGTAGAACTATGTCTTCTACCACTTTTATTTTACTTATGATAGTTATGTGTGCAGGTGTACAAAAAGTGCTGGCTACATCTGTGGGAGGGTGTGCAAGGAGAAGAAAAGAAATAAATCAAGTCATGCCCGCTGGATCGTTACAAGAATCAAAATTTACTTCATTTGTGTATTCAATAAATATTTACTGAGCATCTGCTATGTGGCAGTCATTGATCAGTTTGCTGAAGATATAAGACAAGCTCAGGCTCTCATGCTGCTTTTATTCTGAGAGGGAATAGGATAACCACATTAACAAATGAATAAACCAGTCGTTTCAGATAGTAAAAGTACCTTGAAGGAAATAAGTTCATGTGGCTGAGAGCACCGGGAGGAAAGGGAGCCTTGAGAGAAGTTGGGGTGCTGTTGCTGTAGCGGGGGCGTTTGGGACCGAAATCTAAGGAGGCAGCTGCAGAGACTCGGGGGCGTGCTCCAGGCAGGTACCCTGGAGGAGGCAGGTGCTTGGTGTGTGTGCTCGAGGAACAGAGAGAAGGCCAGTGTGGGGGCAACCTGCCGAACAGGGCGGTGAGGGAGGAGGTCAGAGGTAAGCACGGCAGGACCAGATCCTGCAGGCCTTGTAGGGTAAGAAGCACGATTTCACTGTAAGCATAATGGGATTTTGAAAATTGCATGTAATGTAGCTGCAATGCATAGTCAATTGATGATGTCAGTGAAAATACGTATGAGCTGTCCTAATTATTCTAAACATTTGTGTATGGACCCTAAGAATATTCTAATAGTACCCCCTGGCCCCACTCCTTTCCAACTACATGACTACCCCCAGGTCCCTCCCTTTCTATAGGGGAAGTTTTGTGTGTAATGGATTCTATTTGTTTCCAGAAAACATTTCCCTTAGCACAGGGTCCAAACATCTAAGGAAACAACTCATCATTCACTGTGGGTTTCTCTAACTTTGCTGACTAAACGTCCATCTTGTTTTATTCTGGTGGCAACTGAACACATGAGAAGTTGGGTTTATGGTGCCACTTGAGAGCATCCACTAACTATAGAGCTCAGTTTTCCTTTTCATTATTTCAGTATGAGACCTGAAGACAGCAGAAAAACATTTTGATAGATACTTGGTATATTAGTCATCTACTGCTGCATAAAAAATTGCTACAACCTGGCAGCTTAGAATAATATACATTTATTATCCCACAGATTTTGTGTCAGGTGTCCAGGCAACAACTGCAGTGGGCCGCGGTGTCTCGAGGCTGTAACCTAGGTGTCGGCCAGGTTGCAATCTCATTTGGAGGCTCAGCTGGGGAAGAACCTGCTTCCAAGTTCATTGGAGTTGTTGGCAGAATTAATTTCCTTGTGATTGTAGGACTTAGGGGCTGGGTTTCTTGCTGACTGCCTTCAGGTTGTAGAGGGTGCCCTCGGCTCGGTCCCACACAGGCCAATATGCAAGCAAGACGGGTCTTACATAATACAACATGACCATTGGAGTGAAATCCCATCCTCTCTGCAATATTCTATATTGCTTACATATATTGCAATAAATACATATTGGTTAGAAGCAAGTCACAGATTCCACTCATACCCAAGGGGTAGGGATTATGAAAGGACATGAACAGGGGTCCAACATGGAATCTGCCAGCTACAGTTTTTTTTTTAAGTTATTTATCTTTGGAAGTTATAATCTGCTAACAGAATATAATTCAATAAAAAAATTTAATGATTTCTGATAATCAGAAATCTTAAGTATTTTTCTTTTATAAATTTAAACCTCATTCTCCATGTGTCTGTTTTGGAGATGGAAGGAGCTATCTCAACATTAAACCTGGTTTGCAAACTCAACAAATGATCCTACACCTACAGTTATTGATTTTTATGACAGTCCAGGCTACGTCCTTTCTCGTTGAAGTAAGATCACTCCATTCTGGGCTATTATTAGGCAGCCAAAATAAATAGACTGAATTTTTCAACTTGCCTTTTTAGGTGCAAGCCTTCCCCGGGAATATGTGCATAGTGGGTATTCCACTCACATGAGGCTCTGTTATCTTTGGGAAGAAAGCCAATATTAAAATAGCCTGGGAAAGAATGGATCATGACAATATAATCTGGGCATTTATCCAGCCTATGAATCTGACATGCTTGATGTCCATACCCTTTTAAGAAAGAGTTGCCTTTTATTGTCACTTTTGGCTTAACCAGTATTTTAGTGGTTCCTGTTGCTTCTGGAAACTTCAGGCTTCAAGATTTTAGATCCAAAATCATCTGGCCAGAAAGAGTACTAATGAGTGATTTGGAGAAGGTGCCAAGATTTCCCATTATCACCATATTCTACCCATCCTTTTCATGGCCCTGTCCTTCCTATGGACCGGTGGTGGTTTCTCAGCCCTAAGGAAAGTCCTACATAAACTTGGCTTCAGTATGAGAGCTTTACACCCATCCCCCTTCCAGACAGATTGCTGGCCCCAAACCCTTCCTATCTAGAAATTGTGGAGTTGCCTTCATTTCAGGTTGATATCACCTAAGAGAGACTTGGAAATGCTTATATTTTTCTTTTAGCATCCTTTAGAATACAAAGAGGAAACAATTGTTTCAAATACTGTATAAAGTAAATGTATGAAGCAGCTGACCCCCAGGTCCAGACAACTGGTTTGGTTTCTTCTTTAGAAGTAGCTGCTGCCAGCCTCTCTAGGTTTCTTGGGTCAAAGGAACAGAATTTAGAACTTGTTAAGTATTGACCAAGACAAATGCCACAACTTTGATCAGTTATGTGTGAATAAATCAGAAATTCGCAGTTTAAATGCCCTTTGAAATACATACACACTGAGAGGTTTAAGGGGGAAGGCATTTGGCAAAATGCACCTGGGGAGGTGCCAGCCATATAATGCTTGAAAAACAGCCAGACAGAGTTTGCCAAACCCCAAAGCAGCCAGGTTTGCTCATCTCCACATTAAAGAAACATTAAAGCCTTTATCTATTGACCTGACTGTACTAAAGAGAAGGGAATTTTAGAGTTGAGACTAATGTTTCTTTGAAAGAAATTTCTTTCCATTGCCTAATTATTGCTGAGTTCTCAGTGTGCAATTTTCCATGGTGAATGCATAATATTCAATAATACACAAGTGTGGAGTTTTCAAATAAACAGAGGGTGGTATAAAAAGGGCAGGGGCCAATTAGCCTCATTTGGATGAGCAGGCATAAGGACAAGTAACAGCCTCTGATTGCAGTAGGGAAAATGTAGATGAAATGTTAGAAAAGACAGCATTACATAATAAGCGAGACCATAGATGTGTCAGATTATAAAATGGTGTTCCAAAGAGTCCAAAGTAGAAAGTATGATATAAACATACCCTTGAGGTTTTCAGAAAAGAGAGGTATTCTAATACTTATAATAATAATAATACTTGTTACTATTTATTAGATACCTAACATGTACTTAAAACTGGCTAGGTTTTGTGCTAAATCTTTTACAGATATTATTCAGAAAACTTTCCACAGTCATTCAGTGTAAGTCTTTAGTTTGTGTAACTTTTTCTATAAAACTCCTAATCAGAATTTAGAAGCCACATTGTAATCCATCTAAATCTTAGGCTCCTGTGGGAATCTTAGACCCCTATGCATACCTGATACTTAGAGGTCTCTGCAGATTTCCAGACATCCAAACACACTGTCTTGCCCAGTCTGGCCCAAACTGATTATTTAAAGCAAATCATACATTTGGTCACTATAGGATGGGTGGCCCAGTCCATGGTCAACTTTGCTAAGAAAATGCAAATAGTATTTCTTCACATTATGGGACCAATTAGGGTTCTTGAGTCTACCCAACTGGATAATTCTGTATGTATTACTATATGAGAAATAATATTTATTAAGAACTTATTATGTACTTGGTATTGTTATAATATTTTCTGTATATAGGAATTTATTTAACCTTTATAGCATCTCTCTGATACAGTTTCTAGCCAAGATAACCAATACTTGGAGATGGCTTAGAATTGGTTAGCTGCTATAACAAATATCCCCTAAGTCTTAGTGGCATCACACAATAAGAGGTTTATTTCTTGCTTACATCACAGCCAATTGGGTGACTGGCAGACAGGTTTTCTCACCGTGATAGAGGGAGGCTCCTTTTATCTTTTGGCAACGGCCTCAGGGGCCTCAGAGTCCTCTCTTCTGCAACTGGTCAGAAGACAATGAGAGGAGAGGAAGAGCTAGAAGGATCTTGTGGAAGGTTTTAGAACCTCCTTTGGTTGGGGCTAGGCACATGGCCCCACCTAGACACAAAGTGAGAATGGAAATTGTGGTTTTCCTCTGTTCCCAGAAGGAAAAAGAAACCGATGGTAGGCACATTTATCTCTGCCACAAATAGGTCCTGCTTGTGCCCCTAATTTTATAACTAGGGAAGCTAAAGCATTGAGAGGTTTGAAATCTTGCACATAGTTCATAAACGGGAGGGCCAGGATTTACATGCGATCATTCTTATTCCGTGCTCATGGCCGTACTCTCCATTGCCTCTCAATATATCCTAGGGTCAGAAACGTTAAGCTCAAGGCATCACAGTTTGCTTTAACAGTTTCACCCCAATCTAGCCTTAGAGTGTTATTTAAATATTTCCATAAATTCAGTAAGTATGCCATTTACATAGTCCCAGTCACAGAGCAGATGAAAAGCCAAGAAGCCAAACAAGATTTGAAACTTTATAGGATCATTGTACATGGGCCTCCCACCCCCCACTTCCCAAGTTCTTTCACAACCTCAGACACCCACCCACTTACTAGCCACCACTATCACCACCACCAAAAGTAAAAAAAAATGTCCTGAAAAGGACTTTGACAGAATTTGCAAAGGTCAAAGGGAGTTTAGTAAGTTAATATTTGCCTGCACCTGGGATTAACCAGACATTTGGCTCTTTTCCTATAATGGATGATTTAGGATATCAAACCATGGGCTACGAATGAGTTTAGTCCAACCCTCCACTTAGGGCTTACTGGCAGGATGCTACACTACTTTCCATGCCCACTGATGCCATTTCTCACTTGGCCAAAGATATTTGAAACCCATCACTTAAACTCCCCCCAAGTTGCCTTTCCCTGATGTCTTAGAGACAACCTCTGACTGGCCCTCGTCAGACCCTTGGAAAGCTTCAGAATCCTGCCTGTCAGATGTGCACATGTCAGCACGCCACCTGTTCTGGCAGGAAACCAATTTTCTTTTCAATTTCTTCCTCCCTTGGGAAATGTGCCTGTTTCTGGCATCTGTCCCCACTTATCCTGCTTCATACACTGAGACAAAGAAGTCATTTCATTTCTCAAGCCATTTCTCCCATTTTTCTGAAAAATGTGTTTCTCTCAACAAAAATGTCGACTCCTTCTTCTTCCTCCTCTTTATGTATTGTTAAATATTCTTGTGTTTTTTAATATAATGTTCTTGCTCTGCTTTCTCTTACAATCTCCTTTATTTGTTTCTGTTTAGAGTCTTAGTTCCATCTTATTTTGCCACCTTTGGATACATAAGGAAATCTTTTTAAATAATCTAAGAAGCTTGCAAATGCATCTATGACAGATTATAATTATTTTCATTGTTCTTGGTATTCTCTTGTCATATATCTTTAGTCAAAGTTGACTATTTTTCTTCTTTCTTGACAACCCATACTAATGTACAGATAGCATGAGTGAGAAAACATGCCGATATTAAAATAAGGACTTACATTATTGTTATGCACCATTAGGAACACTCCAGATTTTTAAAAGAACTTACCAGCAAGTTTGTTTCCCAGGAGTTGATATTTTGTGAACATTCCATGCCTTACTCTTTCCAGCTGCTCCCACCTAACTTTCAGCCAGTTCTCTTATATAACACTCTTCCAGTAAGCAATATTTGGATTTGCTTGATGTTTTTCAAGGGGCATGAACATATTAATGAAAAATATGGGGAAAAGTGTATAAGGAGGTTTTTGGTACACACTCTTGGACATCCTTTGGATTTCCTTATCCTCTCCTCTAGCCTCTCTAGAGGGAAAGTGTTGCAAGTCAGAACATCTGCTGTTTGTGGGGTCAGAATCCATGGACTCAAGTCCTGGCTCTACCACTGATTAGCTGTGTTATTTTCAGCCAGATATATAACTTCATAAGTGAAAACCCTCTTGGGGGATTGTAAGCATTAGATGAGATATAGTATGAGAAGCACTTAACATAGTACCTGGCATGTAGTTAACACTTAACATAAGTTCAATGGGGGATTTTAAAAATATTCTATTAGTCTCCCTTCTTTATTCAAATACTATTTTATGGCAAATCCTCTTCACCTGAAGTCCTTCAGCATTTATGGTTGATTGCTATTGGAAAGGACAGGGTACCACACACTAAAATTCAAGAGCTATTTTTTAACTCTGAGTTTAATAAGCTGATGTTTTGAGTCCATAGTGCTACAGGAACTTTCATAGCCAAGCTTTTGAAAAAAAAAGCATCTTCTACATGTTAGAGCTTCACTTTACTTATCAAGAGTCAAGCCTGGTGGATTTGGAGTCCAAGGATTTAATTATAAGTCTCGGTAAATAAAAGAAGTAGGAGGATATAAAATAGATAAAAAGTCATCTGATCAGAAGAGGAAGTAAAAACCCCTTCTGACTCCAGAGAGAGGAATCAGAAAGAAAGGCAAGACACTAAAAATTAAGGAACATGGAGGAACTGAGAGTTGGGACAGAGATGGACATTGGCGCACTGGTGTTTAAGGCAGCAGTGGTCGAGATTCTCAATGAATGGAGGTGGCCTAAGGGTTCAGTGACTGAAGAATGGAAGGGGGAACTGTGGTGTATACGTACAATGGACTACTGAGCAGCTGCAAGAAGGAATGAAGTTGTGAGGCATACAACTAGGTGAATGGAACTTAAGGATAATATGTTGAATGAAACAGCAGAAACAAAAAGACAAATATTATCATGCATCACTCATATGGACTAATATAACATATAAACTCAGAGAATTGAAATCTAGAGTATGGGTTATCAGGTTGGGGCCTATTGTAAAGTGTTCTAGTTTGCTAGCTGCTAGAACGCAATATATCAGAAATGGAATGGCTTTTAAAAAGGGGGATGGGGAGATTTAATAAGTTGCTACTTTACAGTTCTAAGGCTGAGAAAATGTCCCAATGAAAACAAGCCTATAGAAATGTCTAATCAAAGGCATTGAGGGAAAGATATCTTGGTTCAAGAAGGCTGATGAAGTTCAGGGTTTCTCTCTCACGTGGAAGGGCACATGGCGAACATGGCATCATCTGCTTGGTTCTTCTCCTGGCTTCCTGTTTCATGAAGCTACCCGGGAGGTGTTTTCCTTCTTCGTCTCCAAAGGTCACTGGCTGGTAGACTTTGCTTCTCATGGCTATGTCATTCTGTTCTGCTCTCTCTGAATCTCCCATTCTCCAAAATGTTTCCTCTTTTATAGGACTCCAATAAACCAGTCAAGACCCACCCAAATGGGTGGAGACATGTCGTCACCTAATCCAGTTTAACAACCACTCTTGAATAAATCACATCATCCAGGGAGATGATCTCATTACAGTTTCAAACATACAGTATAGAATAGGGATTATTCTACCTTTATGAAATGGGATTTTGATTAAAACATGGCTTTTCTAGGGGGCATACATCCTTTTAAACCAGCACATAAAGGATCCCAGATTGAAAACCCTTACAGCAGTCACATGTATTCAGGAATTGTAACTGTCATTTCAAATTCTGAGATACTGAGCTATTTGTGTATAACATGGTTGTTCCCAGAAACTTCGGGTATTTAGGTGACACCTGAGACTCTGTTAGAGCACTGAAGCTACGAAAGTCAGCAGAACCCCACACAGCAACTGTTAAAAAAAGTGATCAGACTTCGACTAGAGATATGAATGAAGCTGATCTGGATAGGACCAAGGCAATTCAGAATACAGGATAAAGGATGATATTGTCCATATTTTAAAACTTCAACTCTATGTGAGACCTAAGGAAAAGATGTTTATTTGGTACAAAATTTATATTTTGGGTAGCACAATATCTAATTTATCTTGTGTGGTGAGTTTATTTGAACACTATAATTACATGGAATCTTTAATAGGCCATGAGATGTTGTTGACTTATACAGGTTAGTGTGATGCCCTGATATATCCCAGAGAAATTTGGGCAGAGAATAAAAAAGTATTCGCAAAGTCCGTTTGGGGGCCTCGGGAGAAAGGAGAAAATATTAAACTTCCCCATCTCGGGAATTCCTGCTATTCTCACAAGCAGTGGAGACAACCAATTCTGTAGGCTGAACCCTTGATCTTGGGATTTGCCCCTATGAAACTTATCCCTGCAAAGGATAAGCTAAGCCTACTTATAATTATGCCTGAGAGTCACCCCCAGAGAATCTCTTTTGTTGCTCAGATGTGGCCTCTCTCTCTAAGCCAACTCGGCAGGTGACCTCACTGTTCTCCCCACTATTTGTAAATCTCCAGGGGTGTAAACCTCCCTCACAACGTGGGACAGGACTCACAGAATGAGCTGGAACCCAGCATCATGGGATTGAGAAAGCCTTCTTGACCAAAAGGGAGAAGAGAGAAATGAGACAAAGTTTCAGTGGCTGAGAGATTTCAGAGTCAAGAAGTTATCCTGGAGGTTATTCTTATGCATTATATAGACATCCCCTTTTTAGTTTGTGGTGTATTGGAGTGGCTGGAAGGAAGTACCTAAAACTGCTGAACTGTGTTCCAGGAGCCTTGATTCTTGAAGATTGATTGTATAACAATATAACTTTTACAACGTGACTGTGTGATTGTGAAAACCTTGCATCTGATGCTCCTTTTATCTAGATTATGGACAGATGAGTGAAAAAAATAAGATTAAAAATAAATAAGCAATAGGGGGGATAAAGGGTAAATAATTGGGTAGACTGAAATACTAGTGGTCAATGAGAGAGAGAGGTAAGGGGTAAGGGATGCATTAGTTTTTTTCTTTTTTCTTTTTATTTCTTCTTCTGGAGTGATGCAAATGTTCTAAAAATGATCATGGTGATGATACAACTATGTGATGATGTGAGCTATTGAGTATATACTATGGATGGAATATATGTGTGTAAAGATTTCTCAATAAAAATATTTTTTAAAAAAATTAAGGAGCATAGGATGGGCAACGGTGGCAAAGTGGTAGAGTTCTTGCCTGTCATGCCAGAGACCCAGGTTTGATTCCCGAAAAAAAAAAAATTGAGGAACATAATATCTTCTATAGGATCAAAGTCCCTGGTGGAAGAAGGTTGGAGAAATTCCAAGGGCAGTTCCCAAATATCTTAGGATATATATTAGGAAATGCAGATGTCCTTTAGGGAAGTTTCTTGCTCATAACATGGCACTGGAGCTTCCTCCAGGAGGGCATGTGATAAGGTCCGAGGTACGTACCCTGGTCCCCTGTGGCCTGGACTGGGATCCCAACCCACCACGGGTCTCAATAAAAGAATGAAGAAGTGCTGAGAGAATGCAGGACCAGAATGAGACAGAGACACTGCCAAGAGTGGAGATAAGGACGTCATTTCATCGTGCTGGGTCCTTCTGACAGGAGACTGTGGTGGAAACCACAAACTTCTATCACTTCTACCCCAAGTGAGTGTAGCTGCATCTCACTGGAGACCAGGACATGGACAAGCTCAGAGCAGCCACATCACACCAGAGCCTGGAATGGTCCAAAAAACAGACACAATAACCCTGAAGTGGGAATGTGAACAGTTCGGGAAGGGCTCCAGAATAGGATAAGATCGGAGGGAGAAACCATAGAGCCTCCCTATTTCTGCATATCTGAGTGCAATGTGTACATTTCTGACCCCTCTAGAAAAGTAATTGAGAACAGGCCTCATAGTGAAGCTTATTTTCAGTTTGTCTGTCTGTAAGGGAATCTCACATAGGATCTCTCACTACCTCACAGAGCTGTGGTGAACAGAGAAAACTACTGCTGAAATATGCATATTTTTGAAGCTCCACACAATGAACTTGGCAGCCTGACACATTGACACGTTGTGTTTTCACATAAAAGTGGGTCACGCCAGGACATCCACCAACACACGCGCAGGTGCAGCCCTGCCCAGCCACGCCAGCCACTGAGCTATAAGAGCAGTCCTAAACAAAGTTTCTCAGCCCTAATCAGATCTATCTCACTCCTCACTGCCCAACGCCCTCCCTGTTTGGGGTTGAAGTAATCTGGCTAAAAATATACCTTCCAATCAACACCTCCCTGTTGTTTCTAGCTACAGGGATGCTCAGGGCAGAAAGAATCTCCAAATATACTTCAAAGAGCCCACAACTCTTCAGGATACTAATTCACACTGGTATCATGCAAAGCAGAATGGATTTATAGCAGAGTTACCAATAATGTCAACAAAACCAAGGTGCTAGTGTGTGAAGTGAGGCTGTTATTTAGATGACGGTGACTACATCAACAGTTGCCCCTTACAAGCACGGTGTACTTTTAGATCCTGGGCACTGAAATTACCAACCGGCAATTTGGAGATCAAATTTACAGCAACCATTCAAAATAAATGAGGTCGGTTCAGCTCAATGGTGTTAGGCAACAAAAGGTATGTAAAGTTCTCAAACTAGTTTGTACAACAACTTTGAAGGTTAGGCTTGAAGCAGTTTTAGACAGATGGTTCTTTCAGTTGTTGCTCAACTGGGAAGTCATTGCTACTTTGTCAGACTTGAAATCCTGAAAACCCATAGTTTAGAGGCCATAGGTTGTCTTCATAGTGTTTTTTAAATAACTCCAAAAGCTTCACTGTTGGAAAATTCCTAATTTTGTAACCCAAGTTCTCCTACACCCTCAAGAGTCACCATCTCCTTCAATGTCCACTAATCTTAGTTCAAGCTCCCATTTTGGATGTCAGAAGCCCTGTCCCCTATTCAAGTATTTCTAAGCATAACTGGATGGCTTACTTTCCTGGTGGTTGCTTACTGTATCAGTTAGGAATTGGGTCCGGTTGCATGCAACAGAAATTCAACTGCAGTGGCTTAACCAAATGGGAAGAGGGGTGTTTTCTTAAATATTCAAAGCCTGGAAATGAGCAGTTCAAGGGTTCTGTAAAGTCTTCAGTGTGCCAAGCCCCTTTGGTATTTCTTTCCACTATCCTTAACACGTGGCTTTGCTTCATGATAACAAGATAGCTGCACTTCCTTCAGGCTCATGTCCATACTATCAGCAGAAAGAAGAAGGAGCAAAGGACTAAGGGACAGTACCTGAAGAAAGAGAGCAAAACTTTCCCAGAAATCCCCAGCAGACCTTTAATTATGTCTCAGTGACCTGCAATGAGTGTCAGAGCCTTCCCTGCAGCCTGGGAAGTTAAGGATTTTAGTGTGGTACATTCCCACCTGAAACAAAATAGGAATGTGGTTGGTAAAAGAAAAGGGGAGTATGGCTGGTAGGTGCCCAGCCGTGTCTACCACCTTTCTCATCCCTCATCCTGGACCGCCACTCACTGGCACCATCAGGCCAGCTCCTAACTGCCAGGTAGAAGAAACGTAAAACTAAAGACCAGAACCTAAGGCCTTAGTGGTGGCCTTAGCTCTTCATGGGAGAGTGACCCCCTGGACATCCTCCTTTTGATCCTCCAGCCTGACATCATCTTGCTGACACCACTTTTCTTCTTCTCCATTCGGTCAACAAGTATCTCAGCCCTAATCAGATGTATCTCACATCTGATTATGTTTTGAGCAAACTTATGTGCCAAGGACTGTTTTAGACATTGGAGGTACGGAAGGAATCAAGATTGATAAGGTGTCTACCTTCCTGGAATTCATATTATAATGAGCAAGACTGGATTTCAGCCCCCATTTGTCCCTTAACTGGACACCTATGTACAGATCACAACCTGTACCACTGAATATGATGGCCCTGACTATTCCCAGGGACACAGGGACCCAGGCTTTTTTCTCCATCTTCACCAGAAGAAGCCATGAAAAAAAAAAAAAACGTGTAATGAACATTATTTCTGCAGAAATGAACCCCTTTGACACATCTAAGTCTCTTATATTGTAAAACGGGGTATTTAGCGTCTCTGTTTAGTCTGCAGCACCTGTGTTTAGATCACGCCATTGGGTCCAGACTTCTTCGAGGACAATGCTTTTCCCTTCCTCCTGCCTGAGTAGAAGGGCTTAGGGTGTAGAAACAATGAGATATCTTGCCAAATAAAAATTCCATTGTCTACCTGTATAGCCACCAAGACTTCAGCTAATTGAGATCCAGTGTTGAAGCATCGAACTCACACTAACAGAGATTTCTCACTTAGCGATTCATACCTATTGACAGTGAGCGGCCTGTCCCCCCTGAAGTTTCCGCTGAAAGCCCGTGTGCATTCTGAAGCTCCTTCATAAAATTTAAATCAGTATTTATTTGAATCTAGTTGATCTGTTGCTTTGAAATTCTGCTTTGGTTAGGGAAGGGGGACAACAAAAATCACAGTTCTGACAAGGTTTTATCTCTTTCCCTTCTCAGGATCCACATATATAAAGGGGATATAACATGCCAAAGTCATATCCAAAGGTAATAAAAGGGGAGGTGAGTCCATGATGAAGTTTGGAGATTCTCTGTATATATGATCACAAATGATATGGTTACATTCATGACTTTCTAAGCTTCCCAACAAATATTCCACATAAAACTGCCTCATTTCTGGTTACTATACTCTGTCTTGGGTTCTCTGCTCCATCAAAGCATGCAATTTTCCTTCTTTCACCTCAAAACCTTCCTTTGGGTGTCTGCCTGCTCTCTACAAAGCCAAGTCCTACAAAGCATTGCTCAGGATCTCTCTTTTCTAAACCCACAGCCTATCGGCCCAGCCCCAACCTGTCTTCACTCTGTTCCATCTGACACTACCTCAGCACTTATATGTAACTATGTATAACTGTCCATCCCTCTGCCTCTTGACTGATGCCTGTTCTGATTCTCCATGAAGTGATAAACTCTCAAAAGGGTGTCAGGGTCTTCTACATCCTTAGGAACTCCCCCATATATATTGTGTTACTCTCTGCCCAGGATAGACCATCTGTAAAAGGGGCTGTTGCAGGTTGAAAGTTGCAAAATTTCTCTTCAGCGTGCTCAGTTTTCTAGGCAATTTACATTTGAGATTGCAAAGCCGTGGGTGTATGACTGGTTCCAACCTACTTGGGTGGTGACGCAATCATGACGAGGCCATCTGTCTTTCCTCCATATGCTGAGCTTTCTCTGTGATTGAGCAAGTGCAGGACACCAACTCATGCCTCGCCTCTCCAAGCAGCCTTCTCTGATTGACCTACTGCCCTTTGGGGGTCACAGACTCTGGGTACCCAGAGCAGTAGCTATGGAACTGGGCTATAGTGCTGTGCACATACTAATAAAGCACTGCAGCCTCTCTGAACCTAAGGGTCCTCATCAATAAAATGGAAGTGATCATGTAGTCCTGATAAGTTTAATGTGAGAATTCAATGAGAAAATGTATAATAGAACCCTTTGCACATAGTAGGTGATCAGCATGTATTAGTTCTCTGCCTCCTCTCCATCACACTCTCATGCCGGGATAACCATTGCTTATTTACACAAAGCCTCATTTCCCTTACCTGATTGTGAACCGCCCCCCCCCACCACCACCACCACCAGGGCAAAAGTCACATCTTATTTTTTTCCCTTTACATAAGGAAGGGTAGGTGATAGAAAGGGCATTAGGAATCATGAAATCAAGAGCTTGGTCATTATGAGCCTTTCATTTTCAGTGTGACTCTGGGCTAGTTCATTCTTTAGTAAGACCAGCAGTTTAGATCGGAGGATTGCTAAAATCTATGTGTCTAGCTAAATCCCTAAGCAATTTAGTAGCTGAAAAGGATCCCAATAAACTTGATACCCAAGGCTTGTTGAAGGTGAATGAGTGAGTGAGTGTCTTATTTTGCCAGGGCAGCTGTAACAAGGTACTGCAGACTTGTTGGCTTAAATAACAGAAATTTATTGTCTCACTCTTCTGGAGACTAGAAGTCTGAAATCAAGATGCCAGCAGGGCCATGATTCCTTTTAAGGGAAGCATCTGTTCCGTCCTCTCTCCTGGCCTCTGATGGGTGACTGGCAATCCATGGTATTCCTCGGCTTGTGGCAGCATAATTTGGTCTCTGCCTCTATCACATAGCTCTTCTACTCTCTGTCTCCGTCTCTCCGTGTTCAAATTTCTTCTTATAGAGACACCAGTCATACTGGATTAGCACCCATTCTAATCTAGTTTGGTCTCATCTTAACTAAAAACATCTTCAAAGATCCTATTTGGAAATAAGTTCACATCCACAGGACTGGGAATTAGGACTTGAGCATGTCTTTTTGGAGTTCACAATTCAATCCATAACAGTTTATGAATGAATGAGGGAGTGAGGGACTGAGCGAGCGAGTGGAAACAGGCCTTGTGTCCAGCGCCTTGAAGGCATTGTGGTCACACTGAACTTTCAGTCCCAATGGGCTCAGTCATGTTCAACAGACTGGTGCTTAATCATGCTGCAGATCATCAGGCTCACAGAGGGAAGATGTCCCTTAGAACCGGAGTCCCAACCCAGGCCAAATTCTAGAGCCAGCTGAGCAATTCACACAAATACACACCCACCCCTAAACTCCATCTTTCGCCAGATACCTAGGATGATGTGAAGTGAGTTGATATTAATGATAAATTGAGAAATAGAAGTCTGGATTCAGACTTTGCATCTCCCCTTTTGTTTCATTATCCCAGCTCATAATCAAAGCTAAATAAGATACGCAGCTTGCAAGCAAATTTTTGGTACCTTCCTCATTCAATGGCTATATAATGAGGGTCAATGCTGATGCCTGAAAATTACTTAGAGAGTAATTTTATCAGATAAAATGCTATGTAGATCAGATGAAGAAATTGCCAATTCTATTACTGCAAACATATCTATACATGAAGAAAGGTCTTCCCTGCTTCAGACCATTAATTTAAAATTATAATAACTTGAAAAATTTGCAGTAAAACCAGTCAATTGAAATGGTATCTTTGTGCTTATATAAAGGGATATGGGTCCCTGTTCTTGGCACAATCACAAGAAAAGTATCTCTGACTTTTATTTCTGATGAGCTACTTTGGATCTTTCTTTAAGAATGCTAAAACAGAAAAACATTCCAATGAAACTTCATTTCTGACTCTACAGATTGGTAACTTCAAACCAAATGCAAGTTTGTATAAATAATTGAAATTAGCCAAAGTTTACAATTGTGGGGGTGGGGGATGGGAATTAGAAAGGAGTTGCCAACGGGCAATGAATTGCTTACCTGCCTGTGGCCCTAACCTCCACTTTAGTGCAGTTTTGGAAATTCAGCTTGGAAGGCAATATGATAAAGAAGTACTACTCTTTATAAGATGTGAGCTACTTTATAAGATGTGAGGCTATTTGCAATTTTCACTAATTCTTTGCTTTAAGGATTTGCAGAGGGCCTCAGAAACAGATTTCACGAAGACTGCCAACATGAATGCATGTGGGCATAATGACTAGACCCTGCTTCATCAGTTTCCAATATGAAATAACCTCACATTTTCTAAAATGTTCAAATTATTACAGCTCCACTTCCACATTCTCACTGAGAAGAGAAGTCCATACTTTCTTTTCTGGCCATTACCCATGATAAAGTCTGAGTACCGCAGTCAAATAGACCAATTTCAGTGACTCAGGGAAGAAGATGACTGCTCTTGCTGTGTCTCCATTGGAAACAGAAAGCCCACCAGTCTAGTGCAGGTGGAAAGGCTACTACTACTAACAATGTGACAGTGGGGTGAGTTTGGAAGGGCAGGATGTTTCTTCTACTCAGCCGTGCCATGGAACCCTACACCATAGCAAGTTGGGTTCCAGCAAGACAGCTCTTTGTAATCAGTCTTTCATTTCTCACATACTCAGCCGTTTTCTACTAGGCGTGGCCATGGTGTGAGGATGAGTAAATCAGAAGAGAACAGACTCCATGCCAGATCAGCTTTCTTCCTGGACAGTCTTGATCCTTTGCTGAGCGTGGGGTATTCACATGTGCCTGACAGTGAGGCTCCCCTCGGGCTCCAAGCCAGTAACTGTTCCTACCAAATTAGTTCAATTTAAAACCTTTCATGATTTCAGAGATGTTCTAACTTGGAGTGGTTAAAGTAAGGGGTCTGAATCTTACTCTTTTCAACCTCCAAAAGAATCCCCTGAGTCTCATTATAAGTAGGTGTATGACAAAGTGGCACTGTTTAATGTCATTACCAATGGCAGAAAAATCCTGGGACTTTGTCAAGTCAGGGAAGATACTGTTACAGTGGGGAGGCAATAGCCTTGCATTGACTGAACTCTGAGATACAAAATTGTCCATATCAAAGTGATAGATGTAAGAGCCAGCCAGACTTGGCCCTTTATATTAAAGTGTTGTTTATATTAAAGTGACTTGAAATCTAGAATCAGAAACAGCACCTTTTATGTGGTTTTTTTGAAATGGTAAAAATAAAAATTATAATTTCACTTTCTGAATCATTGGGTTTCTAGTGATAAAGACAAAGTCATAGTTTCAGAGCATTGACTAGATGCTGAATACTTTTTTTCATGGGCAGGCACCATGAATATTTTTTATACACGTCATTCTTGTTACCACTCAGTGAAAAGGAGGGGAGGAGCTCTGAGCTCCCAAATGTGCAGATACTGTGCTGGGCCATGCCATATTTATCAACCTATATATTCCCATTTCAAGTTTCAGTCCCAATCAAAGCCCTTTATTTAACAGCAGACACCCTGTAAGCTTGAGAATTTAGTTTGCCTTGTAAATCTGCCACTCACACAATGAAACTCTGGGTCTGGTTTTCAGAGCTCAAGTCTGTGACCATAGGAAATAAGATTTCCTTTTGGGGCACACATAGAAACTTTTACAACTTTCATAAGGCATTTAAGTTGCAAATTTGAAGGCTTCAGCTCATCCTTTTCTCCCATAACTGTATCCAGCATATCTAAGAACAACCAGCCAATGTCAGTATACTTCAACTCCACAAAACTCCATTAAGGTGTCACAAGCACTCTTCCCCAGAGCCTTGCCCTGTATAAGCATACAATTAACAGAATCAAAAGGTGATATTTTCTGTATCTCTATTGCCAGCTCATGCCATGGCCTGTTAGTACCATCTTGATTATTGGAAATGGAGTCATTAGTACCTTTAAGTCTAATCAGAGTAGAAAGCCAATTGCAAAAATCCATTTTTAAGATTCTATTTCTCAAGAACCACTCCCAGTAACAAACTGTATTAGAGTTCTCTAGAGAAGTAGAACCAACAGGAGATATTTGTAAATATGAGATTTATAAAGGTGTCTCATGCTACTGTGGGGATGCAAGAGTCCAAAATGGGCAGGCCATGAGGCTGGCAGTTCTTATGAAGTTTCTCTACAAACTCTACAGGAGAGGCTGGCTTGCTAAAGAAGTGGAAATTCACCTTCTCCCTTAAATCTAACTGACTGGATTCTCTCATTTGCAGAAGACACACCCTTAGTTGATTATAGATGCAATCAGCCACAGATGCAATCAACTGACTGATGATTTAATAAACTGACTGGTTTATCAATGAGCCATGAGATATCCTTGCTGTAATGGTTACTTGACCAGCCAACTGGCCACCATCACGTGGCCAAGTTGACACCTGAACCTAACCATCACACTTATTTTATCTCATTAGAAAATTATGGTTCAGAGAAGTTAAGGAATTTGCCCATGGTCAAACAGCCAGTATGTGGCAGAGCTGGGATTTGGAATCAAGCTCACCTCATTCTAGTGTCCAGTATTCTTACTGCTGAACTCTGAGGCCTCTCTGGGTTAATGATGAGATAAATTGTTAGCTAATCAAATAGATAGAAATGTAGAAACACAAGGAATGGGGTCCATCTATGGTTCTCTCTTTCTCTCCTCACATTTCTGTTGCATGCCAGGTGTGCCTTGGTGATTAATGCTTCTGAAGTTCTGGGTGTGCCCAGATGATATGCTATCTACAGCACACAAATGGGAAATTTCAAGATGGTGTTCTCTAACAGGCTTGCCACCAAATGCTGTCAGAAAACTAAAATTGGTCAAGCTATTTTGAGACCAGACTCAAAGTTTTATCCAGCTTCCCCTCAGAGTAAACTGACAGTCATGAATCTGAGGGCTTTTTTCTGCCTTGTGTTTTAGGCAAAGCCATATACTTACGGCTAGTGCTCCTTGAAATTCATGTCCCTACACTGACCCCAACCTTTCCAAAAAACCTAGTGGAATTACAAGGTCCCACAAGGAACCAACGGCCTGTATTCAAAATGAAGAGAAGGCAAGAGTTGACTTAGAACACAAGCACAGTACCAAGAATAAAATTATTTAATATTTACATATCTTATGGTCTGGAAGTAGGGTAATTTGAGTATAAATTACTAAGTTTTCACACCTTAAGATAGGATCTGACCTGAGAGACAAAATTTTCCTTTCTTTCCTCTTCTTATAACGATTAGGGATGGCTTGGTCTGCTGGGTAAAATTATGTTAGTTTTCATTGCAGGTGAGAAAGCAGAAGTAAGGCTATAAATGCTTAATGAATGCAACTAAGATGGACACTAATAAAGCAGTAATCAAGACTGGAAATTTCATTCCTATTACTGACTCTTGACACTTGGCACTGGGTCCCAGAGTTCTCAAAGTTTCAGTGCAGACCGGGAAGTGATACAAGGAGGACCTTTTCCTGGAAATGGCCTGGAGGACAGCTTATTATAAACAATAAGCCCTTATGTATGGGATTGAAAATAAACTCAGACACTGCCTAAGGTTACAGTTATGTGTTGAAAGGCGAAATCCACCATCTGCCACCTCTCCACATGCCCTGACCCCAAGCATTTGCCTCTGCCTGGAATCCTATTCCAAGAGCTCAGGCTAAGTGATCAGACTGCCTTCTTCAGAGGGTCCAGTGACAATGGGATAGATTCCCATGGTGTTTAAACATTTTTTATAGCATAATGTTTTAATTCTTTTTAAGAAGGGAGGCAAATGCTGTATTAGATGGTCACATGATCTTTACCTTTCAGCTTACCCCTGGTTACCCAAATGGGTCAGTCTGAGGGATGATTTGGGATCAGCTTTCATACATTTCCCTTCATTAATTACATTAATTACATATGAATGCAGCCACAGCATGTTCATTGGCCCGAAGGTGTAAGAATGGAAAAAAAAAAAAGGCAAGCCCTCAAGCTTTCTCTTTCAAATACAGGAAAACCACCATAATTATCTATCATTTCTTTTGATTCTGTATTCTCTATTCTATTCTTGCTGAGCCAATGATAATTCTGGACCAGAGAATGGACCATATATATATACTGGACCAGTATATATGGGTCAGGATGGTATCCCTTTCCTTCCTCCAAGATGCACATCTCAGTTTAAATGTTTCTTTCCTCTGTCTTCCTTCCTCAGGTTACACTGTTACAGTTCTGGCATTACCTACAAAATTTCAAGAGGATATTTTCCTATCAGCTCAAAGTACTTAAAAGGAGTCAGAGAAAAGAATTTTGGCACTTATTTGGGGAAACTTATTATACTGCTTGCAATAGCAATTTTCGAAATAAAAAATGTCTTTTGTCTTGTGATTGCATCAACTTTTACTTGACAAACAAGGACTGTCTTGGCATTGTGGACCTGGAATTTAGGACATCATCTTTTTTACCTTCATTCTTTTTCTGTGAATCAATGTTCTGAGTGAGGACACAGTCCAGGGAGGTATGGATGCCATTCCGGTCCTAAAGCCTGTGGGCAATGCAAGGGTCTGGGGACGCTCCAAACTCTGAAGTCATTTTAGGGCATGGAGAGGGCTGGGGTGGGAAATTCGAAGCTTCTGCCTCAGTTGGCCCATGTACAGCTACCAGAATTCTGGAACACATGGTGAAAATGTGGCTCCGACATTCCCATACAGGTCCCCCAAATAGGAACGTTTCTTATATCAAGGAAGAGCCAACGGCAGCTTAATGCTGTAAAGAGTTACCACATTTACCTAAATTGCTTCCAACCTGTGGGCTATGGGCTTCTGGCAGCCCACCTCACAGGGTTCCCTTAAATTAGAAACTATGTACGTTATATGTGAAACAGAAGCCATCAACTGGGACTCGGTGAATTTTAGCTATTATCATTTAACAAAAATATTTGTAGCTTCAAAATCTTGATAAATGAAATATAAATTCATTTAGATGTGTTTGTCCATATATACATTTTCAATTGACAGAAACCCAACGTGGAATTTCTATCATGTGGGGGTCCCCATGTTCATAAAGGGATGAGAGGAATAAAAGCGTGGAGCTGAGCTGTCCTAAAGCAGGGAAGAGAATACATCTGGTGGCAAGGCCAACATCTCCACTAGGCATGGTCAGAGCAGGATGGAGGGCTCATGATATTTTTAGGGGGGCACAAAAATGTTTTAAATTCTTTTAAAATCAGAAGAAAAAAGTAACTTTTAGGTGAAAGAAATGGTTTAATATGTAATGTTAACATATTGTCTTCATGCCAACGTGTATAGAGACAAAATATAATTTTTAACATTTTTATGGAGGAGGGCACCAAAGAAGGCAAAGGTGTTAGGGACCCCAAAAATCACTACGTGGTCCTGACTGCAAGTAGCTCCAGCAAACCTGCTTGCGTGCTCTGCGGTGTTCCCCACACTCCTTAAGGGCAGAATGTGTCTTCTTTGCCATTGCACACACCCTGAGCCTAGCACAGTGCCTGGCAACCAACACATATTGACGAATGAAGGAAGCAGTTAGCATTTTGGATCACATGCAACAAGCCTGGTGCCCTGGAAAACCAACCTCCAAGCAAGTCAATCTCCATACAGCTCAGAGGTGCATCTGAAAGGGGTGTCCTACGTTACACAGATGAAAAAGCCAAAACTGGAAAAGTCACTGAGCAGGGTGAAATAGAGAGACGTGCTGTTTTCTCGGGAATTGACTCAAGCATGACAGGCAGAAAGCTCCGCTCCAGCCAGGGCCCAGTCACGCAGGAAGTTCAGCCTCAGGGACAGACCCTGGGCACGTGAGGATGTTCTGCAGGGGAAGGGCCGCAAGGGAGAATGCAGCTGCAAGGACTCCGGACTGCAAACGAGGAACACACTGGTAGCCCTTCCTTAGAGCTCGCCCAGGCCCACAGCTGCCCCAGGCCAGCAGGGAGCGGTAGGGAGGGAAGGGAGAAAGGAACCTCACCGAGAGGCCTGTGCCTTGACGAAGAACCAAATTCAACTGGAGAAAAAGTAGAAAGCCAAGGTTCACTGCCCAAGTCTCACCATGGGCTGGCGCAGCTTCATGGAATATTGGGGTCTCTATTCTGGAGGGACAGAATGGAGGGAAGCCTGAAGAAAACTAAGGTAACTGCAGTAAGTGGAAAAAAGAAAAATACTGCTACACTGGATTTTTAGTTTCATTGAAAATCTTCTCTTGCTTCAATTCTTGTGTTGTGTTCAAAAACAGGTCAACAAACTGTTACCTATTTTTGATAGGGAATATTACACAGAAATCAAAACCTGCAACATTATGGATGAACCTTAGTCATAAAATATTCAGTGAGAACAGTCCCAAAACATTACAGAAAACATGGTGCCCTTTAAACTTCTATTATTAAAAATTAAAATATTGAATATTTAATTAGATTAAGTGTTCGGTGAGTTAACTATTATTGGATAATATAAATTTAAATAGTATGAAAATATTGGTAAATTTTTAAACATATATAAAACAGGAAGAATACTCTAATTTACCCTATGTACCCATCACCAGCTTCTGTCTTGGCTAAACTAATTATACTTGCCCACTTCCCCCTTCTCTTATTATTTGAAGAAAATCTCAGACATCATACAATACTATTCTTTTTTTCTCTTGCAATACGGAATTTTATTTAGAAACTGTTTAAATTAGAAAAAATCCCTGTCAAGAAAGAGTAGGTAGAAAATGGGTTCCCAATAAATGGAATTTTAGGGCAACTAAAATGTAAAGGCCACAAAAGAGAAATAGCACTAGTGTCATTTGAGCAATGGCTAGTTACTTGCATTTTATTGGCATTGTTTATCACTGGATCTGGGTTTTCCTCTGAATTCCACAAAGAGCACGTGATTTTATCATAACACACCTGCTTTCTATTCACATTTTAGGACAAGCTACCACCAGAAACAAACCAATAAATACACCAGGGGCTGAGCAGTCTCAGTAGGGGTGACTCACATTTTGCACAATTCTGTCAAAGGAACTGAAAAGGCTGTGGGCAAAAGCAAATGAATAGAAAACCATTTTTATAATGTTAAAAACAACTAAAATTGAAAAATGTTTTTATGAATGCAAGATGCAATAAGACCATACGAGAAGGAAAGCCAGGCAGTGGGAAGTGCAGCACTCAGGGTGGCAGTTACCGCAGAAGCGGGAAGGTTGCAAAGGGGTGGGTCATAGGAGAATCAGGTGGTTGGATTAGGTTAGTGTCAAGGTCTGAGGATTGGTTTGGAGTGGCCACTTCTAGCTATTTATTTCCTTATTAAAAAATAATTGATTAGGGCGGACCACAGGGGCTCAGCTGGCAGAGTTCTTGCCTGCCATGCCAGAGACCCAAGCTTGATTCCCAGTGCCTCCCCATGCAAAAAAAAAAATTGATTAAAGTTCACACTAAATAAAGGGGGCCACACAAGGACCACTGTGAAAGAGTGCAGGGACCAAAGATTTTAATTTATCCAATTCTGGGCTCCAGAACCCTGTTGATCTCGTTTTCTAACTTGTAAATTGAGTCATCAGTGGTCTTTCTCTTCAAAGGTGACGAGACTGTGTCTGTGTGTGCAGGGTTGTGGGCCAATGCAGCAGGGAAGGAGGACTGCGAATCCCACTCGGTTAAGGTCCCGGTTGTTGGGTTCCAGGGCTGGACCCCGCTCTGGGTCTGAGCATGTCCAGTACCTCTTTTGCCTAAAAGCTGCAGAATGATTGGGTCCTACAAAGGAGAGGTACATTCCTTAGACCTGAAGAAGATGCCTGTGCATTAAGTTTTATTTCTGGCAGGAAAAGTTCCAGAGCAAGGGGGAAGACAGGAAGGAAGAAGGAAGGAAGAGAGAGGAGGAAGGTAGCAAAGAGATGGAAGAAGAGTAGAGGGAGTATTTATTCATAACCCTATTGGCAGGATATATTTTACTTAATCCTCAATGTATTTAAATTGATTGATTTAGAAGGCTGTTCCACTTTCAGCATGTGTCCTGACATGAATGTTTGGATTTCAATGTAATTGCTAAAGGCTGAATGGCTTGATTTAATTAACTTTCTTATATTAAGTAAAGGGGTGGGGACATAACGCAGTGTGGTAAGATACCTCTGCTCGTATGAGCAGGCCGTGTCGAACGTATGGGCCTCAGTTTCCACATCATAAAAATAATGAGGTAGGCCTAGAAAATCTCCAGGGTCCATTTCAGATGTAGCATTTTATGGTTTGAAGTAACTGAGACTATTAAAAAACACACAGAAATGGGTATTCCACAAGGATTTAAAAGAACAGTGAATATGGTCTCTGACTTTAGAGAACAATGTTCAATTTCTATACAGACATTTGCTTAGTTCTTGAAGTCTCAGTGTTTCCAAATTTCCTCATAACCTGACAACATTAAAAGAAAATGAAGGGCGGGCCATGGTGGCTCAGCAGGCAGAGTTCTCACCTGCCATGCTGGAGACCCAGGTTCAATTCCCGGTGCCTGCCCATGCAAAAAAAGAAAGAAAATGAAGGTTGAAAACTCTTCTCTACAAAGCCCTACATTGCGTGGAGCAAAACTTTTCTTGAATAATGAATAGTTACTAAGTCAGCTTCAAATGCCAGACATTCTTTTTTCAGTAACACATGTCACAACCACTCTATGGCTCTCTGGTTTGGAGAATCACAGCACACACAGAACTAGCTCTGAATTATTCACACACACACACACACACACACACACACACACACATAATGGAAGCATCTTTTTTTAGTCCATATGTTCTGATCGGGGCCCAGAACCCATGACTCCTCCACATATAGGGGATCAAACAAAGAGGCATTAGGTGCTGCTGCCAGATGCCCTTGGTGCCCAAGGCAGAGCCAGGCTGAGATAGAAGGGATGAGTGCGACCCTCAGCTCCTGGGGTGGTCACGAGGTAGAGGTGGGAGGAATCAGGATTATCATATCAAATAAAGCAAATAGAAACCCAGAGCTGAATCCAAACATAGGTAGTACTTAAAATATGATGAAGATAAAGATCAAATCAGTGGGGGGAAATGTATTATTTAATAAGCGGGGCTGAGCTAACAGTTCAAACATTCTAAAAAATTCATATTGTATCCTTAGCTCATTTTATACACTTAAATACATTCAAGATGGACTAAATAGTTGAATATAAAAGGGCAACTTTAAAATAGGTAGAAGAAAATATCTATGATTTTGTATTGAGAAGTCTTCTCCAAGGCAGAAATCATGAAGAAACAGATTGATTAATTTATGGAACAGCTGCTGAAAGTGGTCTCTGGAATAGACTAGGTCCAAGGAAAGGAACTACTAGGAGCTACTTGAGCGAGCTGGGCAGGAACCAACTTCAGAGCTGGCATCCAGAGTCACAGACCAAAGATGAAGCCAGGGAGATACCAGAGGTGGTGAACACTGGTCCTTTGTAGTGGTTAGTCCGTGTGGGCTTTGGAACCAGACTTCCTGGGTTCACATCCTGACTCCACCAGTGGCTACCAATGTGACAGGTCTTCTCTTTGTACCTCAGTTTTCCCTTTTGTTAAATGTAGATCATTTAACCTAACCATGTGGTTACCATGAAAATTTTATGAATTAATGCACATAAATCACCTAAAGGTTTCTGAAAGATAATATATGCTCAATTAATACTAAGTACTATTATTATTGCTATGGTTATTAGTAATACTTCTACCACCATCTTCTTTAAAAAGAGAACAGTTCCTCTCTAAGAAACCTGGCATCATTGTTGGCTAAAAATCCTCAGTTTCCAAGGGAAAAAGGGCTTAATAAAAGAGACTTTCAACCATTACAGTGGGCAATTCCCCTTGCCACTTAGAAAAGTTTTTATCTAACATTTGGCTCCATCTTCTCTTTTCCATAGGGGAAAAAAAGGAACACAAGTCTTCAGCAGACACTACACCAACTTACAGTGTTCCCAAAGATGCAGCTCCTTGTACCCCAACCAGAGAACCCCCTCAAATGTGCTTCAAATAAGTGTCCCCAGAAGGGACTGCTTTGCTCTGGCAGGAGAAAAGCCAAATATAATTACTTTTATTCTCCAGTAAGTTCAAAGATCTCAATCACGAATATTTCCTAGAAGATAACACATGAAGTTTTATGACTTTCCAAATGGAAGAATGCTACCAAGTCAAACTTCACTTATCCAATTACTCTGTCCTTCCCTTTTGGGTCAAGTTGAGCTTCCTGACTTGGTTTTAAGGGGGCTATAAGTAAAATTTTCTCTCTAGGTAACCTAGAGATAAAAGGATCTGAGAAATCAACTTTAAGATAGCATTTGAATGGACGTGGCCAGTGGCATATACAGAATGGACCTGCAAGCAGAGATGACTGATGCCTGCCCCCAAACATTGACGCCATTTGCCAACCATAAATACTATTCAGAAGAACACCCATTATAAGAGGCCTCTCTTTCAGGCATGCATTTAGAATGGGAAATAATTGCTCAGTCCAAGGAGAGAGAGTGATCTTGCTTTGGTTCATAGTTGTTGGTGTGGAAAGTATGGAGTCTCAAGAGATGATCTTGGCCCTGTTCTGTCCTCAGCCACATAAAATTCCCTCACCCCCACCACTAAACATGACATGATCAAGGTTCCAAGGGGTTACGCGACTGGACCAAGATCACTCAGCCAGCTTATTAGTGGTGGGAGGGAATAAGGGAGAAAAGAAGAAGCTAACTATTTGTCTATGTGCCACCTATACTCTTTTCCCCAGAAAAAACAAGAGATCAGAGCCATCAATGTCCATAGAATAAACATCCAATATACCCTCAGCCATAAACTGTAAAAGAGGGAGCCAGAGAGAAGAAGAGTGGGAAAATAAGAAAAATGGCTGGACCCTCAAAATGGGCAAAACAAAGGGAAGCCTGGATGTTGAACAGGCAGTACCCCCAGAAGATGCTTGTTCTACCCAGGCTTTCAGGGATGAGTTACAAGAATAGGGAGGCTCCTGAGAGATGGTAAAGCAATCTAGACACTGCTGGGCTCTCTGGGGAGCAACTTGACTTTCCCTTCTTATTTAATTTCCAGCAGCTCTGTTTGAGCAAAAAACACTGTTACTGCTGCGGGGTTTTTTTTGGGTGGTGCTGAAAACATTTTCTCCTTTTCCTGTGAGGTAGAAAAGCATCCTTTGGGGGTAATATAGAATCTGTACTTGGCCAACTAGCAGTGTGAAAACATGTTTTCTCCTCTGTTAAATGTGGATGATAACGATAGTAGCTATTTCATAGGACTGTTGCCGGAATTAAATGTGATAATAGTTGTGAAGCAGTCAGCATCAAACCCATCACATAGTTCTTTCCCAACAACTGTTAATTCCCTGCTTCTTTTTGGGGACATAGAAGTGAAGCAAACACTGGTACCACATTCTGTCTGCCATTTTCTCTTTTCGTCTTCTCTGCTTTGAACTTGAAGTAGAGAGCCTGGACTTAATGATTTCCCCTCCTAAGACAGTTTTTAAATTTTTTCTTTATCTCTTGAATTATGAGATACCACAGCAACCAACAAAATAAACTTTCAGATCACCCCCCATTTTGAGTGAGTGTAGATCTATGATGAAATAAGACAGTTTTCACCTAATCACTGTTTCCTAATCCTCACTGCCATATATTTATGAGAAATGGAACACTGTCATTGTAGCCTTAATCTGGACATTGTAGCAAAATGTATGATCAAGTCAAGAGTTCAAGTTATGGTGTTATGGTGTTAAAGTTAAGAAGCTAGAGTAGATTTCTCAGAACACACACCCTAAGGCAGGAGTGAAAATGGAAAGTTCCATTTAATGCTGACACTTCTGAGCTGCTGGGCTGGGCATAGAAAGCCTGTTGGTCTTTGCAGAGATTGCCCTACTGCAGAAAGCACATACCTCTTTCAGTGGTATAACTTGAACAATAGCTGATCCTGGATGTTTTAAATGAAGGAAGTTGACAAATCAGCCAACCCTGAGGCAAGTCATATAAGAAAACAGCCTTTGTATTATCAGACCAAAGGGAGGAGCTGGGCCAGAGTAGTTAAAATCCTATCTGGTGGTTTGGCGCTATGCACCCCAGAAAAACATATTCGTAATCTTAATTCATTCCTGTGGATGTGGACCTATTATAAATAAAACCTTTTGATGAGATTACTTCTGTTAGGATAAGGTCCAGATGCATCAGGATAGCTCTTAATCCTGAGTCCTTTTTAAGCAGAATGAAACTCAGACATACAGACAGAAAGCCAGAAGGAGCAGCCAGAAGCTGAATGGAAGAGAAGGAGAAGCCAAGAGAGACCACCATATGCATTGCCATGTGACAGAGAAGCCAGGAGAGGCCGCCATATGCATTGCCTTGACAGAGAAGTCAAGGGTCAAGAATGGCCAGTCGCCAGCACCAACCCATTGCATGGCCTTTGATTTATCCTCCAGGGAACTAAAACAGCCCATCCACCTCAGAGGAAAGGCAGATATGGCGATCCTACAACACCATTGCTGAGTCAGGGCTCTCAGAAGCAGGAGCTGTTTCAATGAGAGAGGAAGTAAAAAGAACCCAGGATTCCTCAGAGACTGATAACTCTTCAAATCACAGTAGTTGTTCAAGAGACAATGACAATTAAATGCTTCGTCCTACACTGTAATTAGTAATGGAGAAAATGCCCAAAAGGACATTATTGGGACAACTGAAAAATTGGAATGTACATTGTATGCTTTATATCAATGTTAAATTTCTTAAACTTGGTAGCCATATTTAAGGTGGTTATATAAATGAGTGTCCTTGTTATTAGGAAATGTATGTGGACATACTACGTATTCAAAGAGCATCGTGTGTACAGCCTCCTCTCAGACGTTCAGAAAGTTAGATAGATAGACAGACACAGACAGATAACAATATAACAAATGTGGAAAAATGTTGAAAGTTGGCAAACCTGGATACTGGAGGTATTTTGAAGTTCTATGTAATGTTTTTGTGTTATTTTTGCAACTTCCTGTAAGTTTCAAATAATCACAAAATAATTTTTTTAAGAACTGTAGTTGTATTAGTTCGGTGTCTTAGTTTGAAACAACAAATTTAAACTGAATTTTACCAAAGAAATAATTTCTTGAAAAGATATTGAATAACTTCAGAAATGCTTGTAAGATGGAGAACCAGGAATCTAACGATGCTAGGACCAGAGCCAAAACCATGCCACAGGAATGTTCTGGTAAGGAGGGCCGTTCTAGATACTAATTATTGGGCATTGTTTCCACTAGTTCTTTGTCCCCTACTATGTTGGTCACTGGGGAAGGAAGTTTCCACACCCAGTAGGAGTATCTGATTGGCTGAACTTAGGTCATATATACCAGTGAGGAGAAGAAAAGCTAGTGTTAATTTCTTGTGTGGGAAACAAGCTCTACCCTATACCAAGACTCATGTAGTGGGAAACACCCAAATGTAGGAAGTGTGTTCAGTGGCTGGGCAGCCAAAAAACTGACACATAGTCATGTCAGTACTTTTTAAAGTAGCCATCATCTTGAAGTAGGAATACTAGCCTATGGAAGGACATCTTGAATAACATTTAAAGGAAGGTCTAGAACCAACCCAAGTGAAGAAAGCACTTTAATGTTTAATGGCAAAACACAAATTGTAGTTTTAGTTTCCATGCTATTAAAATAAATACCATGCAAAGGGTTGGCTTAAACAGCAGGAATTCACTGGTTATGTTTCAGAGGCTAGAAAAGGCTTACTTTCTCCCAGGGATGGTGGTATTCTAGCTGGCTGGCAATCCTTGGTCTCCTTAACTTTCCCATCACGTGGCGATGTCCTCTCCTTTCTCTTCCCATTCTGTTGGCTTCCAACTTTTGACCCCTCCCCTTGGCCTCCTCTACCTGTGTTTGAGTTTCTTCTGCTTATAAAGGACTCCTGTAATCTGTATTAAAACCCAGCTTAATTCAGTTGGGCTACACCCTGACATAAACAACATCTTCAGGAGATGCTATTTACAATGGGTCCACGCAACCCAGAATGTGAGCCAAGATCATGAACACATCCAAGCTGGGGCACACAATTCAGTCCGCCACACAGTCTAAGTTGATGCCTCCTTCACACTGAGAGAGGTGGGCGAGAGATGGGATAGTCTGGATCTCTTCTACTCAAAACTTAATTAGGTTAATTGCTGCCTTCACAATTCTACATTGAGGTCCACGTGACCCTTGCCCTCTCTGATTTGACACCACAATTATCTGCGATGAGACACACACGTCCTGAGAAGGAGGGAGGAACAGTTTCTTTTGGGTTAGCAAAGATGTAGTAATAGGCGAATACTGCCAGAGCCATGGGTTAGAATCACCACCGAGTGAAAGACGCTCATGTCAGAAGTTGTCTAAGATTCATCTGGAGGGGGAGTGCCAGGGAGAAAGGGCAGTGCCTGTGTCCTCTTGGTGGGAAGGTATAAGAGTCAAAAAGATCAAAGGCCAGAAAATGAATGGTTATAGCCATGACAAATTTCTTGGCTCCACAGCTCTCAGGACCATGACTTCTGTAGTGCTTTTTTGTTTATTTTTAAACTCATTATTTATTGAGCTCCTACTGGGCCAGACATTGTGCAAGGGACTGGAGATGCAAAGTTGAAAAGACTTGGACCCTGTCCTCAAGTAGCTGTCAGTGTAGTGGGGAGACATGCTCACAAAGAGTTAAAAACAATATTTTAGAACACATATCAGTATATGGAATAATGTATATTATTATATATATATTTACTTGTTCACTTTCTGTCTCCCACTCCTAAAATAACATGGACTTTGTCACATTTACATCTATGTCATCAGCACTCTAGCACTCAGTGTCTAGAGAATGGTAGGAATTCAGTAAATATTTATGGATAATTTCTATGATGGAAGCATAACAGAAAGAGTGTCTAAATCTGCTGAGGGAGATCAGGGAAGGCTTTCCAGGGAAGGATACACAGCATCTTTATTACTCAATTCTATTATGATTGACTGATTGCATGATTGGCCACAGCTTTTCAGCCTTCCCTGTATCCTTGGGCTTGACTATATAACTTCTTTGGACAATGGGATGGTAGCAAATTTATGCAAGCAGAAACTTGAAATGTGATACTGGGTTTCTGATTTCTCTATTGGAGTCCTGCCACTAGCAGAAACACAAGCCCAGACAAGTCTGCTGGGGTACAGGAGACCATATGGAGTGAAGATGAGTCACTTCAGCTGAAGGCCATCCAAGGCCAGCTAACCCCAGCTGACTGGCTAGCTTACTGCCAACAGAGGATTGAGCTCAGTCTAGATCAGCAAAACTGCCCAGCTGACCACAGAGTAATGGGAAATAATAAATGGCTGCTGTTTTAAGCCACTAAGTTTGGGGGCAGCTTGTTACACAGTGTTATTGTAGCAGTAGATAACTGATACACCTATTGCGTCACTCAACAACAACATGTGAAATTGTCATTTTTTTACTGCCATTTAAAATATAAGAAAACAGAGGCTCAGAAAAATATAAGTAGAATGAAAACAGAATTTCCACCTGAGTTTCCTGCATCACTGAACTTCAATTTGAGTACTCCCTTCTTTAGACTATAGTGGCTTTTAGGTTTAGACACATAGTCCCAATATATCATGGGAGCCTATGAGTTAATTCTATGAAGGGAGGGAGGGATACTCCAAAGTCAGTGTTACCTCCACAAACTTAACCCCACAGGTAGTACTTATGGAATTATAAGTGATGCCTAATATGTGCTATGAACTGCCTTAAGAAATGGGTTAAAGAGAATTTTTTTAAGGATATAAAAGAGAAGTAGAAAAGAAAGGGCAGGATAAAGAATGTATGTATGTCTCTGTACAAATTAAATCATTAATTCTACTTTTGGCTGGATGGTCAGCAAAGGCCTTCGAGGAAGTGACATTAAATCTGAGATTTGAATAATAAGAAAGAAACAGCCATTAGAATTAGGGGAGAGAATATGCCAAGTCAAGGGATCAACTGTGGCAAGGAACACAAGGATACAATAAACTTGGCAAATTCAAGGACCCAAAGGATGGCTAGTGGGGCTTGAATGAGGTGATTGGTGGGGTGACGGGAGTTTACATTTTATTCTAAGTGAGATCTGATATATATTTGTTAAAAGGTCACTCTACAGAATGGATTGTAATGACAATGGATTATAGGCAGGTAAACATAGAAACAAGGAGACCAGGTAAGAGGTTATTGCCATTGTCCATGTGAGAAATGATGCTGGCTGGACTGTGGTGAAGGCAGTTGAGACAGTGAGGGGTGGATTGTCTTGGAAGTGGAATCAAGTGGATTCAGGCAGGGGCTGGGGGAAGGTAGGAACCAAAGATGACTCTTAGATTTTTAGCTTGTGTGACTAAATGGGTGGGTAGTGGTACCATTTGCTGAAATGGGGACAACCATGGGAAGAGATGGGTTGTTTGTTTTTTTTTCAGGGGGAGAGATTACTAGAAAGAGGGGAATGAAGAGAGAGGAAGAGGAGTAAAGGGTTAAAAATACAGTGTCCACATTGGGGAGACACAGGATGACCTCCTTTGGGGTATAGTTCTGTGGTTCAGTGGCTCAAATTTCCAGGTTCTGATCTAATGGTTTAATGCATGTAAATGATCCAGGGAGATTTGATTGTTATAGAATAAAAACAAACAATTAAAAATTAAAATAGAACCACAGAACTGCTGAGGAACAGCTTGTGGGTAAATAGCAACAGCTAAAGGCAGAGTATATAAAGTCTGTTCTCCCTCCCCTAACCCAAGCACAGCACAGGCAAGGCCAGCAGTTGTGAGTCCTTGGGCAACCACCTCCCTCTTCACACACCACCTCTCTGCCACAATGGAAGAAAGAGAATTTGGGGTCTGTTTCATAATAGAGTGCACACTTTCATAGCATAGTAAGCAATGTAGAATTTACAACAGCCCTAAGAGGAGAGCAAGAAAGAAACCATTACTCACACTTTTTAAATGATGAATCTGAAGTAGAGGCAAGCAAGACTGTGTGGCCACTAAGCAGTGGAGCTGGGGCCAGTACCCAGATCTTCTAATGCTTACGTCAATGTGCTCACATGGCCCAGGACGGCTTCTCCTTCTCAAGCCTGGGCGTTGCTAATGGATGGCCAGCTCCCTCCTTTCCACCCATTTCTCCTACCCCTTTTGGACTACCTGTTCTTGAGGGCCTCTTCCTCCCCGTTCACGAGTCCTCCCCTGTTCTCACTTCCCTTCCTGGCCAACACATATTCCATGGTTCATCCTTTCAATCATTCTCTCGCAAATTCAGTAAAACTCCACAGGATGTCTTATCATCCTGTGGTAGCGAAAATTCAGTAGAATATGATTAGTGGTTGGATCCCATCTTCCACCCAGCCCTCATTCTTATTTCCCTAACTTAGCCATAGCAAGGCTTCCCACTTTATGCAGTAGAATTTTTGGACTCCATGCACAATATTATGATGAAGTTTTACACTTCTGTCAGCTCCTTTTTCCTGTGCCCTTCCATCATATTTTTATCATTAACTGTCTATTATCTCATGTTCAGCACTCAGGCTGAGGAAATCACGTGCTGCTGGAGGAAATCACCTATTCCTGGACAGAGTTGGCCTATTCAGCTTCTGGTGGGACAGCACTGCTCTGGGATTCTTCTCTATCTCCAGCTTGTTTTACTGCTCTCTTTCAAAATCTCTACTTTTTTCAAACCTCAGATTCCTTTCTGCAAATGAAGTGATTCCCTACATCATAGAGATTAACAGACACCATTAGACGGAAATGGCCTCAACTTCTGGTCATCAGATCTACACACTTTCCTGCAGCCGTATTCGTTGTTTTCTCTCCCAATTACAATGGAGGAGGTGCTCCTTCTCTATTTCAAGTTCTCTCCATCCAACTGTGCTCTGGATGTGTTTCAGCTTGTAAATTTCCAACTTTCCTCCTTGATAGGCTCAATTCCATCAAAAAGCAAAATACAGCAAAACAAAAACCCACCATTAGACCCTCATCTCTTCCAGTTGTTGTTCTGTCAGTCTCCACTTCTACCTAGCAAACTTTTCTATGGAGTCTCTAATCTTTGCCATCCTCTCAATCTTATTGACTCTTCAACTACCCCCTGCCCCCCCCCACACACAATAAACGTGGCCACCTTCCCAATCACTTCACCTAAACCTGTCCCACTGATCAAGATCACCAATGATCTCCGTGCTCCTACATTGATTTCATCCCTCAGAGACTTGAGACGGAGTTAACGACTCTATTCTCTCCTTCTGGAAACATTCTTGACTTTTATGACACTATTCTTTCTAAGTTTTTCTCCCAACTCACTGACCAGAGCCTCCTACACTCTGCCTCGGAGGTTCTTCCTTCTCCTCTACCAAGATATTTAATTGTGTCTCCTCATTTGACACACTCCTCAGATGATCTCATCCACATCCATGACTTGAAGTTCCATCTGCACACAGATAACTCCCAAAGCTTGGACTCTTGCCAGGATCTTTCTACTGAGCTTCACGCCCATGTATCCATCTGCTTACTTGGCATCTCTATTTAGAAGTTTAATAGGCCTCAAAAAGAATATGTGAAAACCTTCAACACTCTACTTTTCCTCCAGTGAATTACCCCACCATCCACTGAATGGTGCCTGTGAAAATCTTAGGTGTTATCTGTAATAAGTACTGTCTGCTTTTCCTCCATTCCACTCATTCCAGGGTGGACATGGTATGTAAGCCTAGCCAATGAGGCTCAGTGCTAGTGTATTTCCTGAAAATATTGAGAAATTCTTCTGCAGAAGTTGCTGCCCTGTGAGGATGTGAACATGAGGCTTCCCAGTAACTATCTTTCTATCAGGAGGAAAGAGTTTTCTAGAGAGGGTGAAACCAAAGGAGAAGATAAAGATTTGGAAGGAGAAACACACTTAAAGATATCAACTGAATGCCTGGATTCAGCCATGTCTAGTACATCTAATTTACTCCCAGGATTTTTCCTCTACTTGAATCAACAAATTTCCTTCTAGGCTTAAGCCAGTTATGCCCATTGTGTTATGATCACTTGTAACAGAACAACCCTGACAGATATATCATTTTTGGCCCTCTATCTTCCTCACCTCGCTTCTAACCAGTCAGTTCCCATATCTTTTTTATTTCACTTCCGAAATAGCTAAATATCTGTGAAAGCACTTTTTCAACCCATTCCAACCATCATTTTAGGCCAAGTTGTGATCGTTTCTCAGCTGAACAACCGCAGTTGCATTCTAACTGGTTCTCTATATCCACTCCTGCCCCTTCAGTTTATTCTTTACATAACAGACAGCATAATCTTATTAAAATCTGGTCATATTTCTCTTCTACTTAAAACTCTTCCATTGTTCACCATTGCTCATATAATCAAGTTCAAAGTCGTTGTCATGACCTATGAGTTCTGAATAGTCTGGCCCTTACCTAACTTTCTAGTTTTAAATCATTGCATTTTCTCTCATTCTTTTCATGCCAACCATACTAGAAATCCCTCCTAAATCTCAGGGCCTTTCAAAATGCTTTTTCCATTTCCTGGAACAGTTTTTCCCTTGCTTTCACCTTCACTAACTCCAATTTAAATGTCATTTCTTGAAGAAGTCTGATAAATCAGACCAAGCGCCTTTCTTCTCTGAACTAACTCTCACCTTCCCCATCCACCTTGACAAGTACTTTACCTTCTCAATTGTACTTGTCATCATTTAATGGAACAGTTAATGTCAATAATTAATTTCAGGTCTGACTTCCTTAACAGACTATAAGCTCCATGAGTACAGGAACCATGCCTGTATTGTTTACCACCATGTGCTTGGCTGAAGGAAAAGGGGAAGGAGAGCTTAAAGAAAAATAGAGATGTTTTCAGGCATCTGTTTCCATATTACATTTTAGTTTAAAAGCTTTATGTTTAAGAAGTTGACAATCTATTATACAATTAAAGCAATGTCTCTTGCAGATGAAGGTACAGTAGAAAGTCAAGTGATTTTCTGGGAAAGTGGTTTATGCAAAGATAAAAATTAGATGAAAAGAGAAAAATAAAAACACACAGAACCTCAATCTTCCTTGTCCTCTTTAAAAAGGAGTTTCATGAAAAAATAGGGAAGGACTCATGCTAGGTTAAAAAGCTTTAAGGAATATAACCTAGATGCAATGCATGGTCCTAGGGTTGAGTTTGATTTGGAAACAAGCATGGGAAATTTGAATACAGCCTGGGTTTTAGATAAGATGAAAATATATTGGCAAGGAAGGATGATTATTAACTTAAAAAATGGCTCAGCAGGTAGAGTTCTCTCCTGCCAGGCTAGAGACCTGGGTTTGATTCCTGGTATGTGCTCATGCAAAAAAAAAGGATTACAAACAGCATATACAATATGATGTCACTTTGTTAAAAATATGTATATGTATACTTAAAAATGTATACAAAAAGCTTTATGTTTATGCACACAGATGTTAGCAGTGGTAATCTATGGTTGGTTAGGAATATAGTGTTATTATTTTCTTATTTTTCTTATCTGAATTTATTACTTTCTATGAAATACAAATGCTTTTTTGTCATAATAAAAATTGACATAAATTAATTTTTAAAAAATTTGAAGTAGGCTTAAATGGACAGATTTTTACCTAAAATTGTTCAGGACATTTTTTTCTATGTCCTCCACCTTAGAAATGAACGGTATGTCCCACCTTCTGAATAGGTGTCTGCATGAAGTATTAAAATTTTCAGAAGTCCATGAATGAATCAATTGGATATTGAACATGCACACATTTTTCCACTGACAATGTCAGAAAAGCACCTCTCCATTAGTAGCAGGAAAGCAAGAAAACAACGCTTACAAGGAGGTGCTCACATATTTACCACATAAAAAAGCAACCATTTCCCACTCTAATGGAAACATCCACAGCTGATCAACTCTGAAGACCAGTGAGTACACAGAAAGTCTAGAAAATGCTGAGTTCCAGGGCTACCTGAGAAAGAGAGGGACGAAAGTTTCGATGATAACTGCAAAAGATTGTAAAGGTCACTGCTGGACACTATCGAATTGAATTTCAAGAGACTTGACTCAAGCCCAGCTATGCCTGGAAAGGAATGGGAAAAGGCACAGCCATGATGGTCCCTTACATTCTTTATCTGTAAAATGAAGTCTAGATGAAATATAAGTGCTATAATTGCTTCACAACCATGATTCAATGGAAATTGAGATATTTCGTCACACACTAAGTCATAACTTTAAATATACCAAGACACGTTTGCTAATAGCCCTTAGTGGAGTCCCACATTGAGAAGCAAGCTGCCTCTAGAGGGCACTAGTCTGTTAATAACAACTCTTTGAACCAGTCCAGTTAGAGCAGGAAGCCACCTTAAGGGTCATATAACCAACCCCCCCCCACCTAGAAGAGGAAATTGAGGCCCAGAGAAATCAGGTGACTTTCTCCAAGTCACACAGCTAGCGTCAGGGTAGAACTGAGGCAGAATAAAAATTCATTTCTCATTCATGTGGGGTAAAAACGCACACAAAACTTGAAAATATAAAGATTTACTTCCATGTAGTTGTCCATTCAATGAATTGCCTTCACTAGAGATGACAATGCCACCTATGCTATAAAAAAGTAGACTATCAGAAAACCTACTCTTTAAAGACATTTCTAAAAGGTGATTAATTCCATGTCACTCTACAGTGAAAGTCCCCTGGACCATCCATTTTGTTGATAATCTCTGCTGTCTAAACACTTCTTTGTTAAATTTACCTTACCCTCACATTGCACTGGGGGGCAAGGTTGTGTGTTGGGGATTTTTTCTCCCCACTCAGTCAGTAGCAGTTGTGTACACCAATGGTTTGGATCTACTTCACTCATTTGTTAAGAGGAGGCAAACGACTGGACTAGCAATGTGGTTCCCTGAGGTTGATATCTGGTTATTTCAGCCTTCCTTATGTTAGATTAGAGGTATCATTTTGCAAGATTGTCTGTTCCTTGTCAACATTCCAGAAAACTGTCCATCTGGTCAAATAATGTACCTGGATCTGTGCTCTGTGGAGCCATAATTAGGATGTGTTCAATGTACTGTCTTTGGGCTTCTCTGTTTGTTGTTGTTTTGAGAAGTAAACAGGTAGATGACAACATGCTAGTAGAGGAATCATTGACTCTGGAATTCAGCAGATACAGGCTCCAATCCAGCCTCCACACACGTATCTTCAGCAAATTACTTAAGCTCTTTTGAGTATCAGATTTTTCATCACAGCATTTACCTCACAGAATGAGGATTAAATGAGAAAATGTATGTAAAGTGCCAAGATCAGCGGCTGGCACAGTGCAAGAGAGTATCCCACTTGTAGAATATGGCCTGTTTTCAGAAATGAGGAAAAAGCAAAAAGTAGAATGCCACAGAGTAATTCACTCAAGCCTTGAAGCTAGGTCATAGCCTTTAAACAAGCTCTTGTCTTCATATAGTCCATGGAAAATAGATAAGATGAACACTCTAGTAGATGAACATCCGAAAAATAATTTTTAATTTACGCCAACGGTGCATGTATTGTTCTTTTACTTTCACCAGCAATGACACAACAAAATCACAACTTCAGGCACCCCACGCATTTTGGCGGTACTTGAAGAGCACGCTTAGTTAAGAGTATGGGTGGAGGAACATCTGACAGGTAGCCACCTCTCACTACATGGTATTTTTAGGTGGCATTTCAGCTTTCATTTACACCAAGTATTTTCTCAGAGCTATGGGAAGGTTTCCAAAGACATAATGGTTCAAGTGTGGAGGCATGGTTGCTATTGCTATTGCATTTTTTCCTAGTTGGTCCATAGCCATATTATTTGCAGGGCAATAGGCATGGATTATTTCATTCAAACTGCATGATGACCTGATAAGGAACATACTACAATTAAGCTCATTATATTGATATGGAAACTGTGATTTATAGAGTATGTTGCTTTCCTCAGTCATGCAGCTAGTGAATGTGGTAAGCCAGGAGTGGAAGCCTGACAGTCTGATTCCTACTCTTTACCAGGATGTGTAGCCTCCTTGGTCTGTTATGTGCCTTATCAGCTTTTGCCTTTTTATTCTCTCTTTCCAGATTTTTGGAATACTATAATAGTGGACCAGAAGGCAAGCAGCAACCTGAAGGAAAAGGAAAAGCAAGGAACTCAAGGAATCCAATGAGAACCAGAACCATTTATACTCAAACGGCTTGCTGTCACTTTATCATGACTTTACTATTCCCCTGTCTTCATCAACACAACTTTATTATCCAGAAAATGGTGACTTGGGAAGATAACAGTTACAAATAATTTCATTGTTCATTCTGGGAACTTTCTGAAAGACCCATCAACTATTCAATAGAAAGCATCAACAACAATTTACATCTGTTTGGGCATTCTACCACCGAAAGCACTACTCCTAACCTCTCACCTCAAAATCCTGGTCTTGTTGTACCCACACTCCTAAACTATTATTTTGTGATCCTTCTCCAACCCTAACCAGACCCAAGCACTGAAAGACACACATTGAAGGAAACAAACATGAACATCTCAAAAAAATCCCAACCCTGCCCTTCCCCCTAGGTGCTGCTAAGGCTGAGGAGGTAGTATTCTCCTTTACCTGTAAGGTCCTTGTTTCCCACTGGGGATGATTCTTCTTCCAAGGGGTCTTTTGTAGTATCTGGAGATATTTTGATTGTTCCAGCAAGGGGGTGCTATTGGTATCTAGTGGGTAGAAGGCAGGAACAGCTCCTCTCACCTTACAGCAAAGAATTACCCAGTATTGTCAGGTTATTTAGATAATATTTAAGAGAGCTAGCATTTGAACCACTAATTAGCAACATTATTACCACAAAGGAACTTCCCAAACTCTGAACCGTTCTGGCTCTGTTCTTATGCTTTGCTGCCATTGATATCAGTGTCCCTGTAGGTTAATGATTCCCCAATCCATGATGACCAGCCTTAAGGAATTTCACCCTACGAGTCTATACTGCAGACTATCCCTGCCTTCCTTTGTATGGGGTTTTCCATTTTTGAAGAAATGATCACCCGATAATACATTTATTTTATAGGAGCTGCTCGGAAGTGATGGGCATGAAATCACTTTTTTGGGAGCGGGGGGCAAGTGGGGGGAGATGACCTTAACTATTTTGATAACTATAGGTTTCCTAAAGTTGTAAAGATGGCTTTAACACCATGTTGTCCCTGCAGCCAAATAGCATTAATTCACATTATTTATAAAGGAATAGAGACTATAAAATACCACCTCTTGAAGTTACTGCTTTTAATTTCATCTTTTCTTCTAGATATTTCTACTGATAACATCTCCTAGGAATTCAATATTTGGGATTATAAAGTCAAGTGTGACCCGAAAATATAAACAGTTTACTTTTTCCCATTTGTGGTGGTAAAAGGAAAAAGGAAAAAAATACAGAAATATTTTTTAAAATCTGATATTACTTAAGTCTTGGGATATTTTGCAATGATTTTCTGAGGGCAAGGAAAGGGCTTTGAATCTCGGAGACTTAATGAAGTTAGACACCAGCTCTCACTATGGGCACAGAAGCCCCGGACTGCGCTGTTGGAACGAAGCCCAGGATGAGCTCAGCCACGGACCATATCAATAGCTCCACAGCACATTTGTGTTAGGCAGCAACGTCTGTCACCAGGAGCTTCATGGAACCTCCCAGAAGCTCTTAAGGCTATCCCAGGAACATTGCCCATCTTGAAACTTGCCCCCAGGAAAGATCGTGGAGTGTTTCCATTTTAAAAGTCCTTCTCTGAGACTTGTCTTGGGTCTCTACTCTGCTGACTGCCAATACAGCATTCACTGTCACGACTACAAAATCATTCCTGGAGGAGTGTGTGTGTGCAGACATCCATGCGTGTGTGTTTACACAGACCTGGCAGCGGGTTGTGACTGAACACCTATAGGAATTTCCTTGGAGAATCAAAGCTTATTAGAGTGTAAGCACTTCCCAGAAGATCAGAACTCTATCTTCACATCAAACTCATTTCCCTGGTTGTTGCATCACCAGCCCAGGCAGCTTAAAATAAATCCTCTATTAAAAGTGAACCAATTAACAAACTTACCCTGCAACTTCTCCTTTTGGGAAATGGTCATTTGACCATGCTCTCCCTGATGAATCATCATCTCAGAATTCTGGTAAACTTCTTTGGGTATACACTTTAGGGAGATGACAGCTATCTAAATTAACAACAGTCCTTAAGGAGAGGCTGTTGTGACGTTTGGTGTCTGGATGGACTGGGCTCGAGTCCCACCTCAACTGCTTGTTGGTGTTGTGACACTAAGCTAAGCAACCCTTAAGCCACTTAGAGGCTGCCTCAGTTTCCTTATTTGCAAAGGGGAAAATATTACCTAACTTAATTTAGGAGTAAGTATAAAATGAGATAAATGTGTATGCAAGTGCTTAATTTTCTTCCAGGCTTCTTTAAAGTACTTCAAAATCATTTGGGCAATAGAATTAATACTCTCTGAGCAGCGATGACACAGCTGTTCCCCATATTAAAATATACACCCCATTTGCTCACTTCACCTTATTTTCTTGCTTCTGTTCCTCCTGTCAAAAGATCGCACAAGCATTATAGAGATAGAAAACACATTCCATTTTTTCTATTAGAAAACAAATCAAAAGAAAAAGAAAAGCAGAATATAATGTTTCTTTTTGGTCTATTTCTAAATTCAAAAAAAAAACAACAACAATTTCCTGTAATTTCATGAAGCCTTTGTACATTTCTTTCTAGTGCGGGTCTGGTAGGCACAAACTGATGTGGAGTCTGGACCCCCTTCCTCTGTTCTCTTCTTGCATGTATAAATCCCATTGTAGCTGGCCTCGTCTCCTATGACCTGAGCCTCCCTGAGTCTGGACTGACCGCATTGGGCAATAAAAGCAGGCCAAGATCTTTCTGGTCAGGACTTGGCAGCATGAATGGAAGGAGATGCCAACATCGTTGCCAAAAGCATGGCTCACATTTTCCATCATTGCCTTTATGGATGGCAGTCATGTGTTCCCCTTGATGCCCAGTTGTGTAATGGATGCCGGAGGCACTGAGGCAGAGCAAGGGCCAGGAATGGTTTTAGGCCTTCCTGATGGGCATGGCCTGGTTGGGCTAGGGGACAGGTGTTCAGCCTTAATAACCAGTGATGGCAGGCTGGACAGAGGCTTGCCTGGGTAGATACAATTAGGGACAAAGGCTGAGAGTGCTCTAGGAATGTACGGGTCAGGAAGAGGAAGCTGGGCTCAGGCTGATTGTGGAGGCCAGAGGTGGACATTTGGTTGGACTCAGAATGTGGGAACTTGAGAAAGCAGGTAAGGCCACAGCATGGAGACAACTTAAGGATGCAGTTGAAGGAAATAAGATAGCTCTAGATGCTTCTCCAGGGGCATGTAGTACTGATGGAAGCTTCCATTTGCCCAAGTACAGCTTAGAGTTTCTCTCGATGTCTCCACTATGGGCAGGCCATAGATTTGTGTTTTCCGTGACTCAGTTCATGGTGGGACAGGAAAATGGCTCATTGGAACCATTGGTTCTGTATATTCACTGAGCCAGGACCACCTTCTAGGTATGCAGTGTAATCTCCTAAGAAGAAATCTGAGGCAAAGACTAGGGATTTCCCTGTCTATTCATCTCACAGGCCCTAGACAAAGATCTCTGCCATGGGGGATCTAACCAGAGTCTTGGTAAGAGAAAATCAGTACCGTAGGAAAAGTGTTCCTTCACTCATATCTGTACCCATGTGTAAGTGATACCTGCGGTGACTTTTAAGGAGTATTTATCACTGGTCTGGATCTACAACCACGGAAATACATTTACTGCACCATACACTTACCCTGTTTATAAGCAGCTGTAGCCACAATAACCCAGAAGGGATAAAATGTTCCTTAGACTAGAAATAGCTATAATGGGATTTATACAAAGAGTATCAACAGTTGAAAAAAATCTTATGAGACCCCTTCATTTATTACTCCCAAACCTGGAGCCTTTCTTGACTTGTGTTTGGTCCCTTGACTTGGTCTGTGCTGATACAACCCTGGGTATTGCCTAAAGTGGTGGAGGGGGAGAGAAGAGGTGAGTGACAATGACCCACTCCCATGAGAATCTCAGCCCTCTGTGGATGGGGTCCATGTCTGTTGGGGCTTCATAGACTTCCCAGTATTATGCAATTTTCCTGAGTCCTGTAGTATGCCTGGAAATGAGCCTCCTGGTCTAGGCAGCAGCTGAGGGTCTCCTTTGCTATAACAATACCAGGGCAGAGGTTTCTATAGCCTCTGTACTACAAGAATAAAATGAGGATTGTTGGATTTTAGGAATCAGAGCTCTTGTGTCCTGGAGGAGTGTCACATTTTTCCTGAAAACTGTCTGCTATCCTGTCACTGAGGTAGCCATCGTTGAAACCCCAAACCCTGTATGGCTCAGCCCCGACCTGTCCAAGCCATATAAAGTCCCTCCAGAGAGAGAGGCAGCCTTCCCAGATGACCACATCCTAGTTCCCTAAGACTGCCAGGCTATCTGGGTTTTTCCTTGATTGACTTTCATAAGACTCTAGGGCACTTTATATACACAAAGTGCATAAATGAAAAGTCTAACCACCTGAGTAGCATGTCATATTTGTCTTCATTGACAAATGAGCCTCAGACCTAGATAAAGGAAAAATTTGACCTACCTGACATCTGAAAAATAAGATTAAAACAAACAGAAAACCTTGGCCTCTTCAAGCTTCATACATAGATAAGAGTCCTTGCAGTTCTCAGCAGAAATGTCTTTGTACACATTAAAGCAAGAATCAGGCACTTAAAACTTATAACGGATACCAGAATATATTCTGAATCTGAGGCAACATGAAAGTAGAGTAAAGGGATGTTTTCAAAAATGTTTGGCCCATGCAAGAAATGATCTCATCTATCTGGATCGTTTCCACCTACAAAGCACTTCTTAGAACGACCCAGGTGATTGCTTTCCCTCCACCACACTTTCCATGCGAAAAGGTAAAATGCAAAAAAAAAGGAGGGAAAAATTGCTCTTTCCCTCCACTACACTGTCCATGCACTAAGGGCGGGCCACGTGGCTCAGCAGGCAGAGTTTTCGCCTGCCATAATGGAGACTCAGGTTCCCGGTGCCCGCCCATACAAAAAAAAAAAAGGTATCTTAAATTAACACTAAACACTAACATTTTTTAAAGCAAACCTGAGCTCTCACAGCATTCTGCAAATCCATTTGACTATCTTAACCAGAATTTTTTTTTAACAATGTTTTTTTTTTAATTCGCACAGTGCTGACTTGTGTGGCTGGTCACCCCCAGGAATAGGCTGACCTCCAGCAACAGCTCACTCCACCCCCAGTAGGAGCTTGAATAATGACTGAGTGACAAAGTGTCCCATTCAGTTATTATTCAACTATATTAAATTGCTAAAGTTGGTAATTGGAGCATATCTTATTACAAAGGCAAAAGTTCAACATTTTTCCTCAGGCACAATAGGCTCGCACATTTGAAAACTTCTGGTCTGTGTAAGGAATAAAATGTCAGGGCATGGAGGGTACAACAAATTAAACAGGGAAAGTTATATTAACTAAACCCAAACAAAACAAAATTACCAAGCATTACTTTGAAGATATTTACCAATTGCAAGCTTTCTAAAATGGGGGTGAGGGAGAGAAAGTAGAAGGGAATCTCGAAAATACTTCAGTATTCCCAAGCTTGTTTAGGCGTGCACAACTGAAAAATCATCATTTAAAATATCATACCTAGGGTTGATATTTAGACAGCAAACACTAGTTGTTCACTTAATACAGGTTGTCCGTTTTTGGTTTTTTGTTGTTGTTATTGTTGTCCGTTTTGATTGGTTGGTGATCACGTGGTACTAATTGTTAAATTATTTTGAAATCTCACCCGATTATATTTAAACACATTGACTCTATAACTATAGGCTATTTACTGGAAGTATCATTTAGGATCTGAACGAGGAATCCAGTTTATTTTTAAATGGTGTAGTTTAGCTATGGAGCAGTTTTACTAAGACAATAGGAGCTTTGGGTACCTCATCGGATGTGGTCACCCCAAATTAGTGTTTCAAAGAACAGGAAATTGGAACACAGCTTATAGCCGAGGACTTCGTCAGATGACCCATTTGGGGCATTTGTAGAAGACTCTAGATCCCCAGATGTCTTACCTGCAGATTCTGATTACAAGGTCTGGGACAGACCTAGGAATCAGTATATTTAACAAGCATCTAAGTGATTCTTACGGAAAGGCAAGTTGGAAAACACTGTTCAATTACTGACACTTACTGTGCTTTCAGTTAGTCAGTCTTTTGCTCAATTATTTAGTACTTTCTCAAGGTATGATTTTGGATGCCCCATCAAAATTACCTGGGGTACTTGATTAAAATCCAGCTCTTGAGCCCCCATCTCAAACCTACAGCTTCAGGCGGAATCTTCAGAGGTTGTGCCCAGAAATCCGCATTTTGAGTGAGCATCCCAAGTGATGCTTATGTAATACAGTTTGAGCACATCTACTGAGCTTCAGGCCAAAGCATGGCTCTTCAAATTGTCCACTCCCAGCCATAGGCAGCAAAAAAGAGACTTATTTTAACACTTATCAAAGCAAGACCAGCAAATTATTGGTGTGGGAGTGTTATAAAGGGAGAGGGAGAGAAGCAGTGCTTCCTGCTTTAAACTAGCAATCTACAAGGCTTGCAAGAACAGGAAGGAAGTTTGCTGGGTGGACGGAGTGACCAGTTTTGAGGGGAGCTGGGACAGTTGAAGCTCCCTGGAGCTTGTGGATGTGGCCAACCATATGCCTGGATGGAGATGGTCCTGTACAGCTCCACAAACCCAGGGTCGGGGTGGGGGAGGTGGGCACTGGGGAGAGTTTCACTCGGAATTTCCTGCCAGAGCTCTAGCCCTGCAGGACATAAATGTACTTTACTTTTCTTCTTTCTTCTCCCATTTCCTTAGTTTTGTTTGTGGAACAGTAATGGAACTTGCCCAGGCATTGTTTCATTTTGACACCCTAACAAGGTCTGTTCTGAATTCACTTTCTCAGTTAGAAGCCTATGGAGTGTTCATTGTTTCTGTAGATTTTTACTGATGTACAATTGTGTTTAAAATAACTTGTCCAAAGCATGTCTGGAAAATAATAAGTAATTTTATTTTAAAGTAAATTTTGGTTGAGGATCCCAACCCTAATTTCTCTGTCCATGTAAATAGAAGTTCAGGCAAATGCCCCTCTGGTTTTGAATGGTAATAATAATAACAATCATAATGAACTACTCAGGAACTTTATGGTAGTTTAACTCTAGCATAGAGCTGGAAGTCAAAGGGTCTGGATTTGAGTTCCAGCTTTGCCAATTAAGTCACTAAATTCTCTGACCCTCATTTTCCTTATCAAGAAAAATGGGAAGAAGAGACGTGTCACCGGATTGGTGGAAGCCCAATAAACTTGACCGAACTTGGTAAACCATGAAGACTTATACAAACATTGGTTGTTGGTTTTACTAGTTATTTTTTTCGTGACCCATTGTCCCTTTCTAGCTTTAGATGTTAGTGAAACATTTTGGACGCAACAGGTCTGCAAAATAAAGCGCTGAAAAAACACAGGATCTTGGGTAAAAGGTGCTTACGATTGCAGTTGCCTCCATTACAGAGACAATTATTTGGACCAAGATATTTTATTTGCTAAGCTCTGGGAAGGAGGAAGTATGATCCAAATAGCAAAGGTCCCAGTGACAAATGAAAGGCACTTGGAAACTATGGTGTATTGTTCTGTTCTTCTGGAAGGCAAAACACTGCCGGGACGAAGCCGGAGCCATTCCAAGCGGGTGATGAAATTTACTTTATTGACATTATCAATAAGGATGTATTTATGGGAAACAAACATGAAGTATACCTCACACTTATGGGATGTGGTAAGGGAAGCAAAGGAAAGTGAGGTGTCTGATTATGAGGCTCAAATCTTTGCACCCATTCGGCATTGGTTTGGGGTCCCATTAGCTGTGTGATTTTTAGGTGATTAATCCCTCATGGAGCCTCAACTTTCTAATACATAAAATGGACATAAAACTCTCCACTGCACACTATAAGAGAATAGACAATTGTGTTTTTCATTGGAAGAAAAGGTTATACATAGTTGATTCAATTACTAGATAATGAACATTCTTCTCCAATGCGGGTTTAAATCCAGAATGATAAATAATAGAGTCAGAAAATAACAGACTAGAATACAGGCCGTCTATTCAATATTTTGGCTTGTGTAATATGAATATCTCATTTTGGGTTTTCTGGTCCATTCCTCCACTCCCACCTGCTGCCCCCTGTTATTAGAACATCAAAAAATAAATGACACTTCTCTTCAGGACTGCAGCTGAAAAAGGAGCTTCATCATTACAAATCACTCCCTCTGTCCACGTCCCAGAATCTCCTGAGAAGAATGAAGACTTTTGGTGCATTAAATCTAAATTCATGAAATAATTATGGTCATGTCTTAAATTCACGAGTATTTTTTTACAAGTTAACAAATCATTGTTGGTTCCTGAAAATTTTTTTAAACTAGAAAAAAATAAATTAATATATTGATTATTAAAGTTGCCAGGTTGACAAATCCGGAGAACAGAGAGGTTTTCTTTTAGGATTAGCTACAAGTCATAGCATGTTTAAAGCCAGAAGAAACCTTAAAAATCATCAGTTTATAGATTAAATGTTGGTGCAAAGAGGTAAGTACTTAAAGAAATAATGAATATTTGACTGCATTTTGTGTGCTAGATAGGTACTAAATGATTTTCTTGAATTATTTCATTTAATCATAAAAACAATCCTATGAAATAGGTACTATTATTAGCGCCAGGCTTAGATTAAGCCCCTTGCTCAACGTTGCAGAGCTTGTTGATTCTCCTGTGCTGCTTTGGTGAGAGGAATTGTGGATTCATTCATTCACATAATCAGTGAACATTTATTGAGTACATATTATGTGCCAAATACTGTTCTCGGCACTGGGGACATAAAGGTTGGTCAAAGAAATACGGCCCCATCTTTGCAGTTCATACAGAGCAGTGGGAGAGGAAGACATTAATCAACTATCACTCGAACACATACTTACAAACTAAGATAAGTGGTTTGGACGAGAATGTATAGGAGGTCCGAGGGTGAGGCACCCAGTATGGCCTGAGGAGTCGCTTGTCTTTTCAGAGGATATAAGTTTCGAGCTGAGACTTGAAGGATGGTCAAGAGTGAGCTAGGTTCTCACCTGCCGTACAGGAGACCCGGGTTTGATTCCTAAGCCATGCACCCCAGAAAAAGAATAAACTAGGGGTGGTGAAGGAATGTACGAGTGTTGCAGGCTTGAGAAACTCAAGTGCCAAGACCCAAGCTTGGCTGGATCACAAAGAGCTGGGATGTGGGTGGGGTGTGAGTGGGAGGTAGTGGCGAGAGATGTGATCAGAGAGGTAGGTAGGGGCCCGTTTATGCAGGCCCTTGTGATAAGAGCAATGGCCTCTGAAATTATCCTCACAAAGGTCATGGTGACCTACTGGGTACCTAATTTAACAGCCTTTCCCCAGGTCGTTTCCTTCCCATAAGTCCTGGAGCACCTAAGACCAATGACTTGGGGTCTTCTGATCTTGTAGTTCTCTAGTTCCCCAAGAACTCTGGGTTCTCACGCTGTTCCAGTCCTCTCCATTCCCCTAACAGATGACTATTGTAATCTCTCTAGAAATGTGTGTGGGGCTGGGGGGAATCTTCTCAGTGTTCACTCTTGTTAACTTTCCCAAATACCCAGATCATTGTTTCCCACTTTAAACTTTTTATTTTGAAATAATTCCAAACTTACAGGCCAGTCATGAAAATAATATATACAGAGTTCACGAACATACTCCCACCCTCTTAGATACCCAGAGCCACCAATTTTAACATTTTGCCACATCAAATACTCAAATCTCTTGCATTATATTGTTGCCATTTGACAAAGCTACTTACACTATGGAGCGCAGGTATTTTTTTAAACAATATAATAAATGTTTATTTTGTTTTTGTCATTGTCACTGATATATTTCCATTAATAGATCCAAAACCTTCTTTGCTATTAAAATCTTCCTTGGGTTGGGAGGTTGGGAAGACATCCACTCCATCGCCCCTAGCCCCCATACCAACACCCTCACTGACAAAAATCCTCCCTGACCACTAAAACTGCTGTTAGAGCTTCTTTCTTTTGACTAAAGCATTATCCGATATGTTAAATTTAACGAACAATCTGAAAAAAAAAGTAACACAAGTTACCATTTATACCATTATGGAAATGAGTTTCAGATCTTTTCCTTCGGGTAAATTTCAAGAGAGAAAACTGGAAAGGGAAGTGCAGAAGGTCATGGCATTCCTGCTTAGATGGGACGGAGACCCATGAGGGGGTGGGACGGGGAACTGGGGAAACAGTTGTGCACTGCAAAACTGACAAGTTTTAACAATGTCACTCTTCTTTCTTTCCTGTTCCTAAACACTATTTATTTATCCTTTGGCAATTACCCATTACAGTGAGTAAATTTCTGGTTTAAATTTTTGCTGTGGTTTCCTTTAGGCTGTAATTATTGGAAAACTCTTGATTAAAAATAGTAACTTGAAATACAAACACTTAACCCTAGCTATATAACCAACCATCCAAATAAACTTGCATTTTTTTTTTCACACTCAACTTATTTTCTATTCAAATGCAGTACAGCATTTTAAAGGCACATGATGCCTGAAGGCATCGTTTGGCTTACTGGGAGACGCTACTTTGGAAAAGACATTAGCTAAATTCGACAGCAGCCTGATTCAGGATGATTGACATTTGAGAGTGGGCATCTAAGTTCCCTTCACAGATAGTGAAGGGGATAAGTTCAGTTTCAATTGGACATTTACTTATCAGTGTTTTTGCTACTGGTTTCCACAGTGTAAATATTACTGCTTACCCTCATGTAGTACAGAGAAACAGGGCAAATTTGATCTTTTAGGTACCTACCAGCCTCTACTTGATTAATTACCTATGGTAACATTAGGCGTCCTGATGAGCGGGTCTTTGAGTCAAGCCATGACAAAATGGCAGCTTTGTGCTAACTCAGGGAGACTGGAATTCTGCGGGTACACCAGGGTTTATTGCTGTGCTGGGAGAAAATATGCTGTCGTGGTTAGAGGGGAATGGTCTTTCTGTTCCAAGCCGGTATCTCCAGTGGCTTTGAAGTGGTTTGTACAATTATATATCAGGCTGTGCAGGCTCATACCAGGTGTTAACCCAGGGGTAACTGCTTTGGTAAGTTTCTTTGAAAGCCTGTTCAAGGACTTTGAACAAGTGGAAAGTATCTGATGCTGGGGGATTGCCTGCATTGTTATGGATACAAAATGATTCATCCCTCTGAGAAGCAGCCGCTTCTGGACAGAAAGAGGTACAATATCACTAGTCAGAGATGCCTAAAGGAGAGAAACTCAGGGCAGAGCTGTCCAGGTGGTGGGGGGTGGGGGCAGCTGATGGTGGTCAGCAAGTGTCATTAGATCTTTGCTTGACGAGTGTGTGGGGAACCCAGTGGTAAGCGGATGGGACTTATGAGAACATGCAGTAGAAGTGATGGGAACATGCTTCACTGATGAGTCTTTCTGATACTTAAAGGGAAATGTTAGCTAAAGGGGGAAAAAAATCCTTCCTTTTATATGGAAATCTGGCCAGTTGTCCTTTGTCTCGCCAAACATGCAAGAGCAATAGCCAGCATGGGTGGTCTGTAAGGGAGGTGGAAGAGGAATTGAAAGTGGTTTAATCAGACAAGTATACTAGGAAGAGAAGGGTCCTGGGTATGTATGATCCAGAGTGTAATGGTTCTGCTTGGAAATCATCATCAACCTCTTTTTGTTCAACCCAAACCATATGCTTCCACCAGAAATTCCATTCAGAAAGCATGTGAAGAGACCAGAGAGGAATGCTGAGGAATGGTCTGAGGGCTACAGCCTCCAGCAGTGCCCCTTCCCCCCTGCATTTTATGAACAGGTAAGCCCAGGAACGGAAACCAAGCTCCTGCAATTCACCAACAACTTACCTGAGTGTGTTGAAAACATGGCTCTCTTTCTAGTACTGGATCACAACAGATGGTGGGAATCAGGGAAAGAAGCGAAGCATTAGGGGAGAGGAAGCCCATGAGTCACACAGGGCATCGTCGCGGGGAGCAAGACAAACCCCTGCACTCAGTCTGCTCTCTGTGGACACTTGACTAAGCTATGCCTGGGTAGCCTCCTCTCCTCATGATTCTCAGTGCTTCCTGCATTATTCCATCCCTCTGTCCAGGAAGAAGAAAGGGAAATAGAGGTTAGGGCTCAATGAGAGGGGAAAAGAGACTCACAGGAGTTAAGTGCAGGACCTCAGTGAAGAGGAGAGGGGCTCACGGTCAACTCCAGACCCCTTGCTCTCCTCTCCCCACCCCGTGACCTTTCTGCTCTCGTTCCATGTGCTTCGGGCTCAAAAACTACCCCTTCTTTCTCCCCAGAGAGCCCCCAGCAGCTATAGCAAACATGAAAGGAAACACAGCTGATTTATTATGAGTATGCACAACAGAGTACACATATATAGGTACCCCTCAAGAGACCACAAAGTCAAGTTGAAATTTCACACAATGTAAACAGTAAAGCAGAAGAAAGAACAATAAAACACACACAAAAATCTCGAGATAGGCTCCCAGGTTAACTCCACAGGTATCTGTTTATATTTCAGGGCGTATGAGACCTAGGGTATCTGGAGGTATCTGCATTGTAGAAGTGGAAAACTGGTCTTACTTAGAGTAAGGATTCAGGTCCTTTATGATTTCAGGGAGACCCTTAACTACCACTAATAGTAATATCATGAATGTTTGCTCTTATGCCTAGAATCAACCACTAATACATCCACTCTCATAAGTAAAGATCAATCTTTTCCTTCTCATACCACCAGTCCTGGTACTGCTTGTTACCCTTCCATTGCTCCTCTCCTTCCATACCCTCCTGCAGTGAATGCTTCTGCATAGAAATGTCAGCAGTCAAGAGGCAGGCCACAGAGAGTGGTGTTACCAAATGACACCCCCCTTTCGCAGAAACAGCTCCTTTAGAGATCACAACCGATGGTGGGAATCAGGCTTTCCTCTTACCTGCTTGCTGAGACCCTGAGTCTTACCTGCTTGCTGAGACCCCGGCCCTCAGGGCCAAGCAGGTAAGAGGAAAGCGACCTGATTAAAGAAGCTCACACTCTACTACCACGGCTGATGGTAGCCTTTAACCTGCCCACTAGAGCTTCCCCTTTAGTCCTTTCAATCATATGTTAAATCAGCTCTAGACACTTGGAGATTGAGAAGAGGTATCTGAGGCTTCCTTTCTCCTAACTCCCAATTCCCACCCAGTGCCTCAGAAACTTTAGTTTGATGCTTGTGATACTTATTGAAAATGCACAATTCTGACCTCTTTCTCTAAAATAGCAGCTTTAGGGTGGAGCCAAGGAAACCATTTTTGTAAAGCACACAAAATATGGACCCAACAGCTACCCAAGAGCCATCTATCCGGCCAGCAGCTTCTAGAAGGTTGAATAACATGTACCTGCAATGACCTAGGTTTTTCTTAAATTATGCATCTTGGAAACTTTCCCAGAGGATATTTCAGGCTCCAGAAATCTGGTCCCAGGGATGTTAATAAGTGTTAGAGGAAACACAACATGACAGAAAACTGGGTTAAACCTAGTTAAGCAAGGACTTTTCCTCTAGCATCTCTCAGACCCTTTGTTCTGCTAATATGTTTGTTTCTCAAGGAGGAGAATGCAATATATAGAGTGTTCCAAAGACATATGGCCACGGAGTCCTCTGCTAAATCTGGAGCACATGTCGGGAAAGTCTGATCCGGGAGTCTTTAGAGGTGCGTCAGAATAGTTTCCTGCTCTACACAGATAGCTACTGAAGTGCCTGACTTGGCTGTATAAGATAATGCCATATATGTAAATGTATCATGTGTCATCATTTATGCCATATAAGAAAAATAATACATATAGTACTACACTGACCCAGGTGCTATAAGAACTTTCTCACATACACTGCCTCATTAAATCTTCATAATAATCCGGTAAGGCGTTATTTTTCTGACTCCAGGAGGAAGAAAACAGGGTCCAGAGAGCTTAAGAAACTTGAACATCATACAACTAACAGATGACACAAAGTCAACATTCAAATTCAGGATTCAATCCCAGGTTGGTCTGGTTTCAGGGTCGCATTCTTTTCTTTACACCCACTGCTTCTCCAGCAACACAATTATCATCATGGCAGAATCTCACCTTCTGTGGATACAGCAAAGATAAGTTAAAAAAAAAACCTATGTGACCCATATAGCATAGTTATATGAGGTTTGGGGCATAAAACCTCGCCCAGTATTGCGTTTGGGTAAGCCTAGAGTGTGTATGTATATGCAAGATCTAATTTTACAGCATATTTATCAAATAGATACAAGAGGGACAGAAATTGTCAAATTGAATTCCCATCAGTTTAACAACTTTCTGATGACCCTCTATACAGGGACACACTCAAGATGTGTGCCAGATCAACAGTGGTGCTACTGGGTAGAATTACACAACCCTAAAATCAGGAGGGGACTGAGGTCCAGAGAAGCTGTCTCCTGCCTGACTTCATTTGTCTAGTTTTTCATTTGATGTTTTTTGGTTTTTCTTTGGGGGTGGGGGAGCGGGGGGTATGGTCAGAGAATTAAACCTGGGTTTCCTGCATGGAAGGCAAGCATTCTACCATTGAACCATCCATGTGCCCCTTCATTTGTCTAGTTTGATTTGTTTCCAATATGTTTTATTCTCTGCTCAGCAGCATGTGTATCTGCTGACAGCTAAGAGGAAAACAGAGGGAACTTGCCCCTTTTAGCCCTGCTGACCTGATGGATGAAAGGAAGGAGCTGCGAGGCCAGTGCAGCTTTTTACCTTGCATGGAGGCAGCTCCTTTCAGAGAGGAAGATTGGCTACAGCTTCAGCTCCACCTTGGCAGGGAAGTTTTCCAGCCAGCTGCTTCTCCTATGTGCGATTCTTAGGATTATCCAAGCTGGTGGGAGCTGGGAAAGGGCTCATGGGGTCCATAAAGGGAAGGGTGGCTACAGCTATGGAGCCTAACATACCTCCTACACACACACATAGATGCACACGCACATGTGCCAGGGCATACTGCCCCATTCTTCTGAAAAAGGAAGAAGCCATACTATGCGATGATGTCAGCTTTTCTGAACTCTTAATAAGAGTATTGAGTCTAAGGAATGGGACAATGTGCTGGTTTGAAAGGATGTGTGTAGCCTAGAAAAGCCATGTTTTAATCCTAATCCAATTTTGTAAAGGCAGCCATTTCTTCTAATCCCTATTCAGTACTGTATGTTTGAAACTGTAATTTAATCATCTCCCTGGAGATGTGACTCATTCACGAGTGGTTGTTAAGCTGGATTTGGTAGAGACGTGTCTCCACCCATTCGGGTGGGTCTTGATTAGTTTCTGAAGTCCTATAAAAGAGGGAAACATTTTGGAGAATGGGAGATTCTGAGAGAGCAGAGCAGAACAACATAGCCATGAGAAGCAGAGTCCACCAGCCAGCAACCTTTGGAGATGAAGAAGGAAAACGCCTCCCAGGGAGCTTCATGAAACAGGAAACCAGGAGAAGAAGCTAGCAGATGATGCCGTGTTCGCCATGTGCCCTTCCAGATGAGAGACGAACCCTGACCGTGTTCACCATGTGCCTTCTCACTTGAGAAACCTGAACTTCATTGGCCTTCTTGAACCAAGGTATCTTTCCCTGGATGCCTTAGATTGGCCATTTCTATAGATTTGTTTGATTTGGGACATTTTCTTGGCCCTAGAGCTGTAAACTAAACAACTTATTAAATTCCCGTTTTTAGAAGCCATTCTGTTTCTGGTATATTGCATTCTGGCTGCTAGGAAACTAGAACAGACAAGTTGGGGATGGGGCCTGTGGTTTAGGTGGGGAGGATAGGGACAGTGCTGGACTCCAATCATAAGGACAAAGGGAATGAGCAGAATTGGCTTTTGGCATGTGACTCCCTCACTCCCTTCCTCTTGGGTGCCCTCTCTGATCTCATTAATTCCCTCCCATCCCATTATCTGTCTCATGCTTCTTTTCCCGCTGGGCTTGACTCTCTCAGCTAGCTGCCAGGGTTTGCAAACAATCCCTGCCACATGGCAGATGATAAAGGGATTAAGGTGTTCCTTTTCAGAGAATGAGCATTTCACGTGGCTCGTCTCAAAGGCCCCAACGCTACCAGAGCCAAAGGAAAGCCTTATATTGATGAAATGCCAGGCAGATTGGAAAGAAATTTCTGGGCCATATGCCTTCGTGATGCTTTTCACATTATAACACAGTCAGGCCTATTACTTTTGTAAGGAGGAGGGAGGCTGAGTGGGAAATTTGAGGGAACACTTCACTGCCTGGTCTGAAGAACCCTCCATGGCTGAGCCTGGAGACATAAGCTGCTCTTCTGAAACAAATTCTTTGCCTGCCCTCATTTTCCAAATCTTTGTTTTTATTCCTTCAAATCTTTAGCTTTGCAGATCTGTTGGGAAAATGGCTCCCCCAAATTGGCCTAGGCCACTCAAATTTATATATTTTTTCCCTTTGCTTTTCCTCTGGGCAATTCATGCCAATACCGCGTGAACCTTCACCTGGGACTTTTGCAAACAGACTGTTTCCAATTCTTTATTCAAATATAAAAGTATCCTTCGAAGATGTGACGGTCAGCCAAGACACCAGGATTGTTGGCTTTCATCTGACAAAGCAACTTTCAGGGGTGGCTTTCATTCTACTGAGCTAGAAAGATGACCTACATCGCCCTAGCACTAAAGACCCGAAGCAACGTCTCAGGAAGAGTAGCTCTAAGAATGACCTGCATCAGAATCACCTGGACAATAAAAATTAAAATAAAATTAAAAAAAATCACCTGGGTAACTTGGTAAAATGCCAATTCCAAGGCTGGGAATATGATTTTTATTTTTTTTTGCATGGGCAGGCACCAGAAATCAAACTCAGGTCTCCGGCGCAGCAGGTGAGAACCCTGTCACTGAGCCACCATTGCCTGCCCTGGGAATATGATTTTAAAGGCACCGATGCTTAAGAATTCTGGGCTGAATATGAAACTTGTCCCCACAAAGGTAGGCTAAGCCTACGTAAAATTAGGCCTAAGAGTCACCCCCAGAGAACCTCTTTTGTTGCTCAGATGTGGCCTCTCTCCCTCAGCCAACATGACAAACAAACTCACTGCCCTCCCCATCTCTATGTGGGACATGACTCCCAGGGGTGAGGACCTTCCTGGAAATGAATGTGGGACAGAAATCCTAGAATGAGCTGAGACTCTGCATTAAGGGATTGAGAAAACCTTCTTGACCGAAAAGGGGAAGAGAGAAATGAGACAAAATAAAGTGTCAGTGGCTGAGAGATTTCAAACAGAGTCGAGAGGTTATCCTGGAGGTTATTCTTACGCATTAAATAGACATCACCTTTTTAGTTAAGACGTAACAGAGAGGCTGGAGGGAACTGCCTGAAAATGTAGAGCTGTGTTCCAGTAGCCATGTTTCATGAAGATGATTGTATAATGATACAGATTTCACAGTGTGACTGTGTGATTGTGAAAACCTGGTGTCTGATGCTCCTTGTATCTACAGTATTGACAGATGAGTAAAACATATGGATTAAAAATAAATAAATAATAAGGGAACAAATGTTAAAATAAATTGAGTAGGTTGAAATAGTAGTGAACAAAGAAAAGGAGTGGTAAAGGGTATAGAAAAAAACAGGGGGAACAAAGGTTAAAATCTATTGAGTAGGTGGAACTACTAGTAGTCAGTGAGAGGAAGGGGTAAGGGTTATGGTATGCACGAGTTTTTTCTTTTTTCTTTTTATTTCTTTTTCTGGAATGATGCAAATATTCTAAAAAATGATCGTGGTCATGAATAGACTACTATGTGATATTGTGAGCCATTGATTGTACACCATGTACTGAATGTTTGTATGTTAAGAACGTTCATGTTTGTGTGTTGTTTTGGTTTGATAATAAAAAATAAATTAAAAAAAAAGAATTCTGGACTGAAAAATTGTCTCTGGAGAGCTGCAACTCCATGTAAATGGCAGGTGAGTCTATTGGTCATGACCCAGAAAGTTCCATCTAATCCTGCACCTTGCAAAAAGGGCCACCATACTCAGGGTATTGAGGGAGCAGGAGGTGACGCTTAGAGAGACGCCTTTTCCTGGTGCTGTCTGGGCACCTCCCACCCAGCCCTGCTGCATAACCGGGGTGACTTAGGCTTTATCCTGAATGTCAGGAGACCCTGGTCCCCTTACCTGCAAGGATAGTGCCAGCTTCCCCAGAGTTCCCTATACTCCCCCATTCTCTATTCATCGTGGAGGCATCTCAGGCTGATTAAGACACCTGAGAACATAGCCTACAGAAAGGGAATCCCAAACTATCTCAAATTTAAAATAACAATAACAAAATATAATAATTACGATAAACTAAGCCTAAACAAAATCATGCGGGGTGGGCGCATGTGTTTACATTCTAAATCTGACATAGAAGAGCTGTGTGGTGTTAGGCAGATCACTTTACCTTTCTGGGCTTTCCTTTCACCATCTGTCAAACAGGGAGAATAGAAGAACCCTGTCTACATGTGATAATTGAAAGAATTAAATGAGATAATGCGCACCGGATTCTTAACACAAACTCGGGCATCTAAGAAGCGATCGGGAAACAGGGCATAGCTAGGACACGGGCCGTCCTTGCGGCAACATGAACATTCACAGTGATGTATAGACTACTATGTGACGATATTTGAGCCACTGATTGTACACCATGTACTGAATGTTTGTATGTTAAGAATGTTCATGCAAAAAGAAAAAAAAAAAAGGTGCCCCTCTTGGGACACGCACTTTAGAAAAAGCTGCCCATCCCCCCGGCTGGCTCGAGGGCCACTGTCCGGCAGGAGGACCCGTCAGCGTTCCTTTCAGGAGCTGGGCACCAGCTGAAGTGACTTTACATTTTGCTAAGGGCTTCGCTGAAGAAAAGCCACCCGCTTCTCTCTCACCCGGCGCCCCAGCAGCCCAGCCCCTTCCTCGGACCCCATTTCGGGGGCGCTTCCTCCTGCAGCGCGCGTGCCTCCCGGATTTCCCCGTCCCGGGGGTTCGGGGATCTGCGCGTTACGCCCTTCAGCCCCAGATTCCACTTGGGCCAGCAAATGGTTTGGAAAGTTTCTAAGAAAGCAGGCTTGTTTAGGCCGGGCATTTGGCCTTCAACCAGCACCAGCTGGCGATTCCAGTGAGCATGTGCCTGCCCTGGGGAGGGGGTGGGGGGGGGGGACACAAACTTCATAGTTCCGGAGTTCTGGAGTGAGTTTAGAAGAGGACCCAGAACTAGATTGCAATTCTTGTGCTCAATAAAGGGGTAAGAGGTATGGGATGTTTGGGGTTTTCTTTTTTTCTTTTGATTTCGTTTTCTGGAGTGATGCAAATATTCTAAACAGGCTCGCGGTGGTGAAGTCACAACTATGTGATGATGTTGTATACTTTGGATGGGTTGCATGGTGTTTGAAGATATTTCAATAAAAATACATTTTAAAAAAGAGGACCCAGTAAACTGAAAAGCAAGAATGAGCATTGGGAAGTGTTCGTTTTCTAAGACGTTCCGCTCATGAGACACCTTTTTTGTAGCTTAGAGATGTCTCAGGAAGCGCAGGTCAGAGAGATCTCTGTGGTGGGAAGAGGGGGGAGTTAAATCTGGTTGGAGAAACAGGACAAAAGCTTAGGAGAAGAACCAGGAGAGGTGAGAAGGCTGAGCAAAGATGCAGAGGGGGAATGAGTCGGGCTTGTTTGTATGAACTTAAATATCAAGCTAAATTAGGAATTTGAAAATCTTTCTCACTCCCACTAGGCTCATTGTTAGCCTGTGTTGTCAGAGTGTTTGTTCGGTGCCAGGCAGTAAACCTATGATTTCTACGTGTTTGTGCACTTCCTGTCTCCCTTTCGCAGATGGAGGGAGTTTCCCTCTTTTTAGGGAGGAAGCTGAGCTGTGGAGGTGACGTCTTGAGCACACAGTCACGCCACTAGCAGGCGGCAAAGCGATATCCAGGCCTTTTACACACGAAGCTTTACAGTCCAGGGTAAGAATAGTTTTTTTTCCAGGTGGATATTTGAGGGGGAAGGTCATTTTAGTTCACGCTGATCACTGTGAATCCCAGCGCAGGTCTCACCTCACATGCTAGATCTTGGTTTATCCCCAGCTGGCTGGGACTTCAGGACAGTACTGGTTGCGTCATCTCATGGAGCCTGAGTTCAGGAGTCCTAATTTCACGTCTGTCTGGAACTGGCTGGGTTCCTGAGAGAGTGGTTAAGTCCTTCAGTATACAAAGCTTTGGGCTAGAGCATTTGCAGATCCTGGGGGGTGGGGGAAGGAAAGGCAGCTCCTAGGACAGCAGGAAGGACGATCCCAGAGGAGGGAGCAGGTGGCGTGGGGCACAGGTGACTAGTCCACGGGAGCTCAACCAGAATGACAAATGAAAAATCCCTCTTCACACTGCAAGCACATATAGCATCCCAGGATGCCTGGGGGCCACCTCTGTCTAATGGCCACCTCCTCCAATGAAAGGCCACAGAAGGGGAGGGAAAGTGACAGGGACTCTGGGGCTCACTGGTAGGAGGTGCTAGTGCAGGGCACTTCTGTAAATAAAGGCTGATTGATCTTATTCTGTCACTAGGCACAAAGTTTATCCTCTCACGTCTCTCTTTCTATCTCAGACAGGCCACCTCTAAGAGTGAAGGCAAAAACTTGTTTTCTCTGCAACTTGAATGCAACTATTTCAATTGACATGAAGGAGAAAGCTTAAGTGTCCCCCCCATATATTGGGGCAATAGGGATCTTGGAGCATTAGCAGAGGAGAAGAAGTCATTTAGGAGCACCTCTTTATTCCTTGGCATGAAAGGGAGAAGATATGCTTCTGCATTTGTGACAAGCTGAGGAAGACTGAAGATTCCCATTCCCAGTGAGCATGTAGGCCTTTTTAATATAAACTCAGGTACTGATTTCTTTCCACACCTCCTCTCAGAGCCCTCCAAGGATGCAGACCTCAGAGTCTTCTTCTCCCCTACCATGCTGCAAGGCATTCTTTCTGCAGCAAAGAATGAAGTCAAATTGGATGATTATTGAACACTTATTAAGTGATTTACTGGCATGAGAAGTGGTCCTGTACTATCCCCAATTTTCAGATGAGAGGAGAACAAGAACAGAAAAACCTTTCAAGTTCATTGTATTTAAAACCCACTATTTTGGCTGAGAGATTCCAAACAGAGTCGAGAGGTTATCCTGGAGGTTATTCTTACACATTAAATAGACAGATATCACCTTGTTAGTCAAGATGTAGTGGAGAGGCTGGAGGGAACTGCCTGAAAATGTAGAGCTGTGTTCCTGTAGCCATGTGCCTTGAAGATGATTGTATAATGATGCAGCTTTCACAATGTGACTGTGTGATTGATGCTCCTTTTATCTACCTTATCAACAGACAAGTAAAACATATGGAATAAAAATAAATAATAGGGGGAACAAATGTTAAAATAAGTTTAATAGATTGAAATGCTAGTGATCAATGAAAGGGAGGGGTAAGGAGTATGGTATGTATGAATTTTTTTCTGTTTTCTTTTTATTTCTTTTTCTGAATTGATGCAAATGTTCTAAGAAATGATCATGATGAATAAAATATACAACTGTGTGACGATATTGTGAGTTACTGATAATACATGAAGAATGGAATGATCATATGGTAGGAATGTTTGTGTTGGTATGTTGGTGTGTTTAATAAATAAAATAAAAAATAAAAATATATATATTTTTAAAAACCCACTATTTTAATGGGCCTCTAATAAATAAGCATCTTTAGTAACTACACTGAATGATTTCTTTAATCTAAAGTGAAACAATTCAACTGATAATACCTAAACAACCAGTTCTATTGGGGTGGCAACTAAAGGCAAAGAGAAGATGCCCATCGTTAAAAGTGTGTGTTTGTGTGTGTGTGTGTGTATGAGAGAGAGAGAGAGAGAGAGAGAGAAATGAAGAAAGGAGAACCAAAGGGATGTGTTCATTTTGTAAGAAGTTTGGTTCATGAGTCACCTTTTTCATAGCTTAGAGATGTTGGGATAGAGCTTCTTAGCGGGAAGAAGAAATTAAACCTACCAGCAACACTGAAGAACTTAAAACCACCACACTGTTTCTGGCAAAGTAACATCACCAGGTGATTATGCTAAACTTTAACCATTTGGCAAAGGGTGGGCACACTCCAAAACCCCCATCCCCTCTTCCTTCTCTTCTTCAGGCTTATATGTCTCCAGGTTATAGGAAAGCTTTGTCACATACTCTTGGTTATTTTACTTTTCACTGTGACCTCCTCAAAAAACGACCCCACCAATCCTTCCAAAATACAGAATCAAAAGCTACTTCTCCAACATTAAGTTCAAAGTTCACATCAGGTCAGAGGTTTCGAGAGCGTGAAATGGCTGTCCTTTGTGCATTTAGAAAAAAAAAAACACTCTAAAGAAATGATTTAGAAAACTTTAAAAAATAAAAAGATCTGGAAATTTTCAATCCAAAGTGGACTGAAAAAAGTTCCTATTGTTTAAATAATGAACATCAGAAACCTATTGTTTAACTTTTTTTTGTTAAATTTCAGCATTCCTGCGGGTTTTGCTTTTTTTTAAACAGATCTGCTTCATACTCTGAATATTCATAGCCTTTGCCAGGACCTCAACAAAACAGAACTGTGAAGAAAAACCTTGGCATGAACCCCAAATAAACCCGGTCAGCAATATTTTAACTGAATTTCAAAGCAAATAAAAAATGGATTTCTCTTTATAAAACCACGAGTGAATTGTCGTTTTAGTTGCAGAATCAGAACTGAACCTATACGTTTTCTTAAAGTATGAAATTAGAAAAGATTAGAGCATCTGAATGTTTTCTAAACTCATATTTCAAATTAGTTCAAGTTTTTTAGTTTTCCCTCTGTTTCATATTAAACGTGAAAAATATCCCATTAGTAGGTAGCAAGACTTTGGCATTTCCACTTCTACTAAAGGACAGGGTTAAAGCGGGGAAATACTCCCCGTGAGATGCTTTTGTAGAGGGATGGCCTACCAAACAGAATAATGCACGGATGGTGCAGCTATAAGCTCAGGCAGTGGAAGTCTGGCCGTTGGATGGTTGGTCATCCCTGCCCTCACACCTTTAAGTAGTTACACAGGAGAAAAGGAACTTCTGGCTCGTGATTATAGGTTTCTGGACAAAGCCTGAAAACAGGGGTAGTTTCTGAAGAACAGTAGGATAAGAGTCTAATTGTTTTGAAAAGATGCTCAACTGTGAGCTGACCTCTCTCCCCTTCTTACACTTTCCTTCCCTCCCCATCCAGGAACAGGCCAGCATAGAAGATAAGAGCTCTTTCCTCCAGAAAGGTGATCCATATCCTCAGCTCTGTGAATGGGGGAGTAAGAATCATAAGACTTGGTTTCCTGTCTTCATTCTGCTTTTAACTAGCTTTGAAACTTTAGGCCCCTTAATTATACCACTGAGTCAGTATTTGCATCTATAAAATGGGGGTGATAATACTTATCCTGTCTCTACAGGGCTGTAAAAGGAACAAAACGAGTGTTTGCACACTGAGAACCACACAAATAGAAGCCGTTATTTTAGCTACCACTTATCTTGGCTATTTAAAAGCTGGGCTGCTGTGATCCCTGCAGAGAAGAACAGAAGAGCTTCTAGACCATAGCTTCATCACCACAACCGCCACCCCTCAGCACAGTCAGGGAAAGTGCGAACTGGATAGATAAACTAGAACGACAAGCGGTAGGTGGGGGTGGAGGGCAGCCCAAGCTGAGCAGTCATTTACATTTGTTTGGAATGGTGAGTGGAGAGACACAATCAGGATTTCAGGGGCAGGATGGAGAAACTGGGCAACCTTCGGAGTCAGTTTTTATTGGACGGCTTCATTATTTAGCACACGCACATGTCAACTCAAGGAAAGATATCCCAAGGTGGGGGGAAAAGAAAAGTGATGACATTTTTCATTCTTTGGAAATTTCCAGATGCCTGCTGTCTTCCATAAGCCCCACTAATTAGGAGGTCATGGGATCAGAGGAAGTCGGAGCAGCTGGGGGCATAAGGACCAGCTAGCCCAAACTTTTCATTTCACAGATAAGGGGCCCAGACCCAGAGACGTTGAAGAAAGAACCTGGCTAGGGGAAGGCAGTCTTCACCCCTGAAAATCTAACTGGCAGCTTCACATAACTGGGATGTTTCTTCTGTAAAGGACTGGTAGGCAGGCTTGAAAACTGCTTAGCAATAGGTATCCTGATATATTTTTTTTAGTTCTCAATAGGCTAATAATGTGATGCCTTCTGACAGAAGCCTTGGTAGCTGCTGCCTCAGAGAGGGCATCTTCTCCTGCTGGCCGGCTTAACTCCCATGGGAGTTGGGGAGCTGCTTCTTGCAAAAGGGGGGGCCCATCCATAACTGCATTGCAGGACTTCTCTGTATGAAGGGACTGGTGGGCCACAGGCCTGTAGATTTTGCATTTCTGGAAGAAAAAGACTTGGTGAAAGCAGTAAGCACAGCAGCCTGAAATGAAGGGGACAAATGGCAAATCAGACCAAGGATCCTTCGCAACCATCCACCCCATGCCCCATACACACACACCCCTGCACATATTTCAAACTTCTTAACACTTGCTTGATGCCCTGCCTGCCGTGCTTATTTTGAAACACTTACTGAGAGCGTTCCATTGGATTCTGTCATGTTGGATGAGCAGTTCAGTCTACCTTTTGAAGTTCAGGGGAACCAGACAGAAACCGTGTTCAAATTAGACAAGATGGAGATGGGAGAGGCCTTGCTAGGCTTCCACTCAGGTTCCTGAGGCTTTATCCCATCTGGCAACCTAAAGTACAGAAACTGCCCCCAAGAGAGGCCCTGGGCAGCCCTCAGGCTTCCCTGGGGCTCCTGCCCCTTTATCAGCTTCTCCCTTGCTTCTGTCTAAGCTATCAGAGTCTGCAGGCAGCCTAGAATCAGGGCTGTGCACACAGTGGCTTTATGTTTGATTAAAAAGAAAGCTGGGTACCTTCTCAACCTTCTTCCTTTTGGGTTTTATTTGGGGTTCCTGGCCAAGGCATGCAAGGCAGTTCACAATGGATCACTTAAAACTCTTCTACCAAGAGTATGGAACTATTAAACCTTACCATCAGGGAATCTTCTGATACTGTGTCATACCTTAGGGACACCCAAATCAATAGGCCATGCCCTCGATCATGAGGTTTACTCTTGTGAAACTCATGTAGGTAGCATAGAAGCTTAGCCTACCTATAGGTATGCCTAAGAGTTACTTCTGGAGGAACTCTGCTGTTCTCAGACGTAGCCTCACTCTCTCTAAGCCCAACTCTGCAAGTGAAATCATTGCCCTTCCCCCTACATGGGACATGACATTCAGGGGTGAAAGTCTCCCTGGTGACATGGAAAGGACTCCCGGGGATGAATCCAGACCTGGCACCATGGGAGCAACAATTCCATCCTGACCAAAAGGGGGAAAAGAAGAGTAATTAATAAAGTATCAGTGGCAGAGAGAGTTCAAATAGAGTCGAGAGTCTACTCTGGAGGTTGTTCTCACACAAGCTTCAGGTAGACCTTGTTACCTATCATAATCTGCCAACCCCCACCAGGACCATTCCAGCCAATCCTAAAGAACACCCAAGGCAATATATAAGATTCCACAAGGGTTCCAGGCACTAGAGTGACTTGCCAGAAATCTACAACCTTCAGATGGGTCCCTGGTCCAGATAAGTCCTGAAACCTAGCCCAGCCTCTCCAGAACATCAGATAGTTCCATCTCCCTACCCCATATTAGTGACAGACCCTTTCAATATAAAAAATTTAGAATTGCCATAGCCCAAACAACCCCAAAGAGAGGTGTGGAAAGATCAAAGGTGATGGTGAAATTATACATGGAAGACAAGACTTCAATGAATATGAATGCTGAATCATTAAATTGATACCTCTTTTAGTCTTCAGTATTTTTGAGCAGCTAGAAGTAAAAACTTAAAATAGTGAAGTTGTAACCCATGTCAAAGTCTGAAATATGTTCTACAACTAATTGTGGTGCTGTGCTTGGAAATTTATAGCTTTTTTGTATATATGTTATTGTTCACAAAAAAAAACAAGGAAAAAAGTCGATTGTGATGATAAAGTTTTTAAGTTCTCTAGCCTCCTGTATTTTGGAGCAGCTAGAAGGAAAAATATGAGAGAATCATATGGTAGCCCACGACAAACTCTGGGATCTATCCTGTAACCACTTTTTGATGAGTGCTTTGAAAACTATTGCTTTATTATTTCTTTGCTTTATATATACGTTATACTATACAATAAAAAAGTTTAAAAAAAAAACAACTCTGTACCCTTACTTACTCCCTCAAGTTCCCCACTCTATTTCCAAAGCCCCGCCCCATGCATAGATTCTTTTTGAGACCAGAGGGAAATTATTTTGTACCCATAGCTAAAACGATTGAGAATTTAAGAGTGAGACCTCTGATCCATTATTTTAATTCACTTCCTAGTTGATATTTATGTGATGATCTGAGTTCTCTTTCATCTCATTATAGCTAAAGAGCAACTACTATGTCTCTCCGAACTTTTTGATAAGTTCTTGCAAATCATTTTGTAATTTGTAGCCTGCAAACTGAGAAAAAGAGAATATGTGCTTTGATAGTCAAATAAATATAAGGGACCAGTATTCAGTATAACGAACATTGAGTATCTATTATTTGCCAGGGTTTATGCTGGAACTCTGGAGATACAAAGATAAAAGGACAAACACTTGCCTCCTATAAACTTAGATTATTCTCAAATTTGCTTTTATATTGGGGAGGACGAAGGTGCTTGAGTACCTACATCTATCTGTTAAACCATCAAGGAGCGGCACTCGTAGTCTGTCAGCGTTCACAAAGCAAAGAGTAAGTCTGCTTTGCCCAACTGCTGCAAGCCTTAAGCTCTCATAATGCTTGGGGATAATTTAGGGTATATGTGTTTCCTGACTGGTGTGTCGACCACAGCCCAACTCTGTTAGCTATTTGATATATTCAGGAAAAAGGAAGAGGAAAAAGGGGGAACAAGATCTTAGTGTCATTTTGAGTGCTGGTGGGAGGGACTTGGGAAGAGAGGTAATTGAGAAAATCCTATAGATCAATGAGGAGACCATAAAGGGAGGGCAGGTCAGTGACCTCCAGAATGGAGTGTATGGGATCTTCAGTTTATAGTTATGCTTATTAAAGATAAAGGACATTAACCATTACTATTATTGAGCAAACAGATTGACTTGTATGTACCTATGATGCATATACCCCCACATGCACACACATACAAACACAAACATATACACGTGCCCCAAATTTTTAATTAGTCAACATGAATTGATTAGAAGACTCAAAGATCAAAGTGAATGTCAGAAACAGTGTGTTCTAAATTTTGAATTAAGGATTGAATAAACACTAAGTATCAAAGTTAGTGGCTGGGAGAATAAAATCCACATGATATGAAGTATGGGTCACTGTGGTATATGTTCTCCAAAGACGGCTTCCGATTGAATCCTTCTGTCTCCATATCCACAAGCTGTTCTATCCTTTAAGAGGTTGAGTCAATTTCCTTTTTCTTTAAATTTGGGCTAGCTTTGTGACTTTTCTTCACTGAAAGAATATGGTGGAAGTGCCATTCTGGGACTTCCCAACCCAGGCCATAAGAGAACTGGCATGTTCCAATTCTTCCCTCTTGGAAGCCAGCTGCAATGTTAAAGATCCTGACTAGCTGCGCTTAGGCTGTGCAGAAGTCTGAGTTAGCCACGTGGATGGACCAAAAGCATATGAAGGGGCCACCAAGGCACCAGAGATGTGAGTGATGCCACCGTGGGCCTTCCAGTTCAGCCAGCCACCATCTGAATTGGAGCTGAGCACGTGACCCAGCCAACAGCACAGGGAGTAGAGTAGCCCAGCTCAACCCTGTGGGTTTACAGTACGATTTGCTCCACAGCAATATGTAATAAAACAGTCCGGGAATTAGCCCTGGAAACTAAAACATTTTTACCAAGACTCTTCCTTTTTTTCCACCTTAGGCAGGAGAAACAAAGTCTGGTGACTAAGAGTGTGTAGTGAATGAAATTCCAGGGTAAAATAATTCCTATACCCTCAGATGGTGATTGGACAGCCATAGCAAACTAGACAATCTTGTTCTAAAAGAAAATGTTGAAGATGACGACAAAAACTTAGGGATTATGGAATTTTACAATAACCAGGTGTGTAGGTTTTAAACTCTTATGTACTCCAGAAAAGCCATTCTCTTTTTCCTAATCCAATCTTGTGGGGGCAGACCTATTGTTTAAGTGGAATCTTTGTGATTAAGTGGTTTCCTTGGAGATGGGACCCACCCAATTGTGGGTGGGACCTTCTCATTAGTTGCTTTCCATGGAGATGAGTCACTACCCATTCAAGGTGGGCCTTAATCTGCTAACTGGAGTCCTTCAAGAGGGAACTCTTTTGGAAAAAGCTCAGAGCCAACACAGACAGAGATATTTGGAGATGCAGAAAGAAAATGCCTCCAGGCAAGCTGTTTGAAGCCAGGAAAGAAAATCAGCAGAGGTCCCATGTGCTTTCCCAGCTGACAGAGAAACCCAGAACACATTCAGCCTTTTCTTCAGAGTCAGTGTATCTTTCTCTGGATGCTTTAGTTTGGCCTTAGAACTGTAAACTTTTAACTTAGTAAATCCCCTTTATAAAAGCCAACCCATTTCTGGTATATTGCATTCCAGCATTAGCAGCACACAAAACACCAGGATTCTGCAAACTCTTGGTTATTTTGCCTCTTTCTTTGGCAAAAGTTTTCTCCCTTCAAGCTCTGGTGTTGTTTCTTCCTTTATCTGGAACTGCCAGATTGCTTTATTCTCCCAGCAATCGCAGGCCTGGACATCTGGGAACTACATTTCCCAGAATGCCTTGCCAGCAGAGTTCCAGGTCTTGGTTAGAAGAACTACCTACATGATATTTAGAAAGTAGAGAGCTGCTGAAGCCATGCAAAGTAGGGCACATACATGGGTTTCAGCCAATCTGAGATTTCATATTAACTCCCTGTGAATCACTCACCGAAGTCTGGGAAGCAGATGAGATCAACAGCAGCAGTCTTTTGCAGTTCCCGAAACTTCTTGTTTCTGAAGGCTAACAGCAAGCCTGAAAGCTTGTAGCTTTCCCTGACCTTCATTCTTCTAGCCCTTCTAGGAGTTTTACATACATTCCATTTTTTTTCTTCTTGAAATACTAGAATGATTTCTGTAACAATTTTGTTATGATAGTTGAGATAAAGTAGGATTTCTCGTTACATAATTGTTTTCTAAAAACAACTTAGCTTACAGATCTCTTCCACAAAATTTGGAATGCAAATGCACTCATATAAAGTATGAAAGAGGTGTGTATGCAAGAATGGTAGAATGGGAATATAATGAAAGTTATACTTAGGGATCTAGGGGTGGAAGAAATTAGCTTCTTTCCTTTCAGCTAATCAGACAGCATTTTATAGGCAGAGTTGCCAAATTTAGCAAAACAAAAACAACAAAGCAGGAAACCTAATTAGTTTGACCTTGGAATGGAAAGATTATCCTGGAATATGCACGGAGACCCAATCTAATAAAATGAATCCTAAAATTAGGAGAGCTTTTCCTGGCAATCATCAGAGGAAGATGTGACTAAGGAAGAAAGAGAAATACAATGTTGCTGGCCTTGAAGATGGAGGAAGAAGGTGACAAGCCAAGGAATGTGGGCTGCTCCTTGGAAAAAGCAAGGAAACTGACTTTCCCAGAGCTTCCAGGAAGAACATAGCTTTCAGCATCTTCATTTTAACCCAAAGAGAACTATGTGGGACTTCCGATCTATAGAAGTGTAAAATAACGAATTTGTGCTAAGCCACTAAGATTGTGGTAATTTGTTACAGTGGCAATAGAAAATGAATACAAACAACAATTTTTTTTTAGTATAAACATACTCCATGTTATATTTGAGATATAGTTATACTAAAAATTATTTCTATTTTGAGATTAAAATTTCACTGTGAATCCTATATTTTATCTGACAATCCTATTTATAGGAAAGTAGGATTCTAGAGGTCTGTATTTCTCTTCTGAGAAAACTATATCAATTTTTGGCATTTACTATGTGCCGGACACTAAAATAGTTAATTTATATATTCTATTTCATTTAATCCTCACAATTCTTTGAAGCAGATGTTGTTTTCCCTATTTTACAAATGAGGTGGTTGAGTCTATGCAAGGTTAAATAAACTGTTCAAGATACAACAGACAATGGAGGAGCTGAGAAGGGATCTACTCCGTCTGACCCCAAAGCCCATTATGCTAAGCTGCCTCAATTAGGCGAGGTAGTCACTCCTTACTCAGCTTGCTTTATTGTTGTTATCTCCAAAAGGTAGCCTCTACTGCTGCATCCATGTTTTCCCCGTCCACTCTCTCATGTAGCCCAGTACCTGATTTCTGTCCCCCACATCCACCTCTTCTTTACCATTGAAACTGTTCTTTCAAAGGTCACAGTTGTTTTCTAATCTGTCATCCTTCCTTAGTCTTCCTTCTCTTTGCCTTCTTTGCAGAATGTGACTCCGTTGACTTCCTACTATCTTGTGGGTTGTGATGTGTTTCTCCAAAGGATATGTTTAAGTCCTCACCCCTAGTGCCTGTGAATATTACTTTATGTCAAAATAGGGTTATTGAGGATGGAACTAGTTCAGTAAAAATGAGGTCCTACTGGAGTAAAGTAGGCTCTTAATCCAATGGGACTGGTGTCATAGGAAAGAGGGAGGGAGTCAGACAGCCACAGGGACCCATGTGATGGCTGAGGCAGGGATTGAAGCTCTGCAGCTGCTAGCCAAGAAACACCAAGGGGTGCTTAGCTAGAATAGTCCAGGATGGATTCTCTCCTACAAGTTTCAGAAGGAAAATGTCCCTGCTGACACCTTGATTTTGCACTCTAGCCTTCTGAACTATATGAGAAAAGACATTTATGCTGTTTTAAGCCATCCAGTTTGTGGTATTTTGTTACTGTGGCCCTAGAAAACGGAGACCCTCCTTCTTCTAAATGCCTTCTCCTCCCCACCCCACCAACACACACACACACACACACACACACAGGCTTTCATGTTGTGACACTGACTCTCCTGAGTCTCTGATTACTTCTGTCTCTTACCCTTCTCACCCTCTTCTCAGTCTTTGCAACTGTATGGGGCAGCCCTAGCTCTTTTGTCCTTACTGACTCTTATTGTTTCATTTTAAAACTCCCTTAGAAATCTCACTTGCTGTCATAGCTTCATCTTCCATCCCTGCTGGTGATTCCCAAGTATTGTCTCCAGCCCTACTTCTCCCTAAGGTCCCATCTCCCATTTATTCAACTGCCAGCTGAATGACCCTTCAGGGTTCATCCCACTTCCCCAAGTGGCTCATTTTCCATTCTTCCCTGATCTTCTAAAGGGTAGCAGCACACTCCCCAGAGGTTCTAACTCTGATAAATGGAATAGGCAAGTGGTCACCAGATCCCAGTATTTGCTTCCTTACCATGTCTTTTGCATTTCTTTCTTCCTCTCTGTCTCACTGTACTTGCTCCTGGGCTGCTGCCTGCACCCACTTCAGAGGCCCTCAACCCAGCTGCACATCTGGGGACCTATTGCAGCTGCCTGGACCCCTCCCCCTGAGACTGATTTAACTGCTTTCCTATTACTTTCTGACGAGCATTAGCTTCTTATTGCTGCTGTGACAAATTGTCACAAACTCTAGTGGCTTAAACCAACACAAACATATTTTCTTACAGTTCTAGAGGCCAAGAGTCCAAAATGGGCTTCACTGGGCCTTACATCAAAATCCTTAATTTAATCACCGAAGCAAAGTCCTTTCTGCATGCAGGCACACCTCATTTTATTGCGCTTTGCTGTATTGCACTACACAGATATTGTGCCTTTTACGAATTGAAGATCTGTGGAACTTCCTGTGTGCAGCAAGTCTATCGGCCCCACTTTTCCAGCAGCATGTGCTCACTTTAGGTGTCTATGTCACATTTTTGGTAATTCTCAGAAAATGTCAAACTTTTTCAGTGTTACTATATACATGAAAGTGATCTGTGTCACTTATCTTCGATTATGTCTATTGTAATTGTTTTGAGGTACATGAACCACACTCATAAAAGACAGTGAACTCGGTAAGTGTGTGTGTTCTGACCGCGTCACTGACCAGTCACCTCCCATCTCCCTCCCTCTCCTCTGGCCTCCCTACTCCCTAAGATACAAGAATGTTGAAATTTGGCCAATTAACAACCCTATAATGGCTTCTAAATGTTCAAATGGAAGGAAGAGAAGCACATCTCTCAGTTTAAATAAAAAACAAGAAATAATTAAGTTTAAGGAATGAAATGACTTGGCAAAAGCCAAGACAGGCCAAAAGTTAGGCCACTTGTGCCAAACAGCCAATTTTGAATGGAAAGGAAAGGTTCTTGAAGGAAATTAAAAGTGCTACTCCAGTGAGCACATGAATGAAAAGAAAGAGAAACAGACTTATTGTTGATACAGAGAAAATTTTAGTGGTCTGGATAGAAGGTCAAACCAGCCACAACGTTCCCTCAAGCCAAAACCTAACCCAGAGCAAGGCCCTAATTCTCTTCAATTCCATGAATGCAGAAGTAAATGTGAAGCTAGTAGAGGCGGGTTCATGAGGTTTAAGGAAAGAAGCTGTCTCCATAACATCAAAATACAAGGTAAAGCATCAAGTTATCCAGAAGATCTAGCTTAGATAAATGGTGAAGGTGACTACACTAAACAACAGATTTTCAGTGTAGACAAGACAGACTTCTACTGGAAGAAGATGTCATCAAGGACTTTCCTAGTAAGAGAGGAGAAGTCAATGCCTGGTTTCAAAACTTCAAAGGACAGGTTGACTCTCTTGTTAAGGGCTAATGCAGCTGGTGACTTTAAGTTGAAGCCAATGCTCATTCACCATTCCAGAATTCCTAGAGCCCTTAAGAATTGTGCTAAATTTACTATGCCTTTGCTCTATAAATGGAATAATAAAGCCTGGATGGCAGCACATCTATTACAGCAAAGGTTTACTAAATATTTTAGGCCCACTATTGAGGCCTACTGCTCAGAAGAAAGGATTCCTTTCAAAATATTATAGTCCATTGTCAACGCACCTGGTCACTCAGGAGCTCTGATGGAGATGTACAAAAAGATTAATATTGTTTTCATGCCTGCTACACAATATCCATTCTGCAGCCCATGGGACAAGGAGTCATTTTAACTTTCCAGGTTTTATTATTGAAGAAATACGTTGTGCAAGGCTATAGCCAATGTGGATAGTGATTCTTCTGATGGCTCTGAGCAAAGTCAATTGAAAGCTTTCTAGAAAGGATTCACCATTCTAGTTTCCAATCAAGAGCATTTGTGATTCATGGGAGGAGGTCAAAATAGCAATCTTGACAAGAGTTTTAGAAGAAGTGGATTTCAACCCTCATGGATGACTTTGAGGGGTTTAAGACTTCAGGGAAGGAAGTAACTGCAGAGGTGGTGGAAATAACAAGAGAACTAGAAGTAGAAGGGAACCTGAAGATGTGACCAATTTGCTGCAACTACATGATAAATCATTAATGGAGGGGAACAGCTTCTTATGGGTGAGCAAAGAAAGTGGTTTCTTGAGATGGAATCCACTGTTATTGAAGATGCTGTGAACATAGTTGAAATGGGAGGGGGTTAGAATATTACATAAACTTAGTAGATCAAGCAGCTGGGGATTTGAGAGATTGAATCTAATTTTGAAATAAGTTCCACTGTGGGTAAAATGTTATCAAACAGCATCACATGCTATCGAGAACTCTTTCATGAAAGGAAGAGTAAATTGATGCAACAGACTTCATTATCATCTTATTTTTAGCAATTGCCACAGCTACCCCAACCTTCAGCAACCACCATACTGATCAGTCAGCAGCCATCAGCATGGAGGCAAAATCCTCTACCAGCAAAAAGATTTCAACTCACTGAAGGCTCAGATGATGGTTAACATTTTTTTAAATAAAGTATTTTTAAATTAATGTATGTATGTTGTTTTTATAAGCATGATACTATTACCCACTTAAAAGTCTATAGTATAACTTTTATATGCACTGGGAAACCAAAAAATCCATGTGTCTTGCTTTAACGCGGTATTGCTTTCTTGTGGTGGTCTGAAACTGAACTCACATTATCTCAGTGGTGTGCCTGTATAAGGTAACACTCATGCAAGTCCCAGAATTGGACCAAGGCTAACCCTAGGCAGCTACTAGCCCACCCACCATACCACATGATTCTAACTTGCAGCCAAGCTTGAGAACCACTCTTACAGCTGAGCAACTTTTTTCCAGGCTCCTTTTCCCCATCCACCTTGCCCTCCATCACCACACGTCTACCCAGTACACCACCTCCATTATGATGTGCCTTGATGAAAGCAGAAACTCTGCTCTGCCTTTAGGAAATATTCTAAGCTCCTTAATGCAGAACACCACCTAGCACACACAGACCCAAAGACTCCCAGGAGGCAGGTTATGTTCTCTCATTCTTCTATATGAACCCTTTGCTTCAGGTAAACTGATTCGCTCAGAGCATACCTGGCATTCTGAATGGCTGATTTGTTTGAGCTGTTTCACTGAGCTCACCTTCTTACACTTACTCAACTCCTCCCTTACTTGAAGCCTGTCACAGTCCCACTTGACTCCTAAAATCTTTAGTCTTCTCTACACCCTAAGCTGAAGGTTCCTCTCCCTCATCTAAATAATACACTCATCTTTGTTGATTCCTTTGGAAAAATAGTTACAAACTAAAGCTTGACTGCACCTCTTCAGTTGCCTTTAAACAATTACTTTGTGGGTGTGCATGGATTGTTTCTGCAAGTAGGATGCGCGTTCCTTCTAGACATGTTCCTTTCTAGACAGCCCTTGTGTCTTCTTCACCTCATTATACTTATGCTACCTATGAGATGTTCTCAACAAATTTTTGTTGATTTAATTAAAGGAAATGTGACAGCGTTTACTGTGGGTTGGGGAGTGGCTGGGGGTTATCCCAACCATAAGAATTGATCTGAGCTTGTATAGCACTGAATGAAGGTTTCCTTCAATACATTTGTTGGAGAGGGTCCAAGAGAATACTTTCAGGTATCTTGGTGCTTAAAAGCTATGAGTGGACCAAGGGGAATGAGAAGGAGAGAGAAAGAAGACAAATAAGTCTCCAGATCTAGTCAAAGGAATCAATCTAAAAACTGGGTGAGCCAACTTCAACAACATTTTGCATCATCAGCATCCTCCTCACCTCTGCAACCCCAGCCCTCACTTCATAGTGGAAGCATGGCGTTGTAAGCTCTTATCAAACCGACACAGGCACCCTGGCTCAGGCACTCAGCCCGCACCTAGCTGGGTAGCCTTGCATGTATACCTGCTTGTTTCGGGTTATTCCTCTGCCTACCAGGCACAGAAACTCTGGTCACTTTCACAGATGTGGTGTACAAACTAATGAGTGGGAGCCTGTGGGGTTGAGAAACATGAAGTGTCATTGACCTGGGAAGAATTCATAAATGTCTGGAGAACTGAAACAGGGGAAGTCTCCCATGTGAAAAAGAGGCACCAGAGCAAACAAGCGTGTCATCTTCCAGGGAAGAATGGCTTATTTCTGAATATATCTGGCTGAGCTGCATTAGGAAAATAATGAAGCAGGGGATGTGAATCAGCTGCTATAAATAAACTCCCTTTACCTTGAAATAGCTTGGAAATCCCATCTTCCCAGATAAAATGGATGATTGCCTAGTGTCTCCTTCTCCCTGCCCCATTCTCTCCAGGGCCCCTGTGGCTTTTCTGCATTTATTTGATATTGCTTGCTGGCAGTTCCTCCTCCTTAATTTCAGCCTTGTTTCTTGTTATCATGTTCAGGTCTCACCAGCTGTCCCTTCCTGGAGTTGACACTGGAAGAGAGAGACACATGCTCCAGCTTCATCTGAACTTTTCCATAGGTGGGGGCTTTCCAGAACATTTTTTTTTTTTTTTTTTTTTAGTTCTGTGCCTCCATCATTCCCACTCCCTCTCCAGTGGGACCTGGAGCCATTTCTGGCTGCCTCCTCTGCTGCAATTCCTCTGTACTTACCAAGAATGTGGGATTGAAAGCGCCGTCTTTGCCTTTCTTTCTCGCTGCAGCTGCCACACTCAATGAAGGACCAGGAATCTTCAGGCATCAGATGCTTGTTTGAGTGGGCTGCCCTTCCCTCTCGGAACTCAGAGTGTGGGGTCAGGCGCGTACCCATGCCTTCTACCACTACTGAAGCAGCTGAGGGATATTTTTGCAGTAGTGGCACTAAAGGAACGAGTGCAATTGCCCACGGCTTTCCTCCATGTGGGACTGTCCAAGGTCAAAGGTTGGGGTGGAGTAGGGCAGGCTGAGTCAGCCTCATGGAAAATGAGCTGGGCTGGTGTAAGCCTGGTCCACATACTTTCTCCAAGTCCCCTATATCCAGTCCTCTCTTTCAGTCGCTAAGCTTACTCCCAAGAGGCATGGGCCTGGATTACCTCATTTTAGCCCACCAAGTTGTTCAAACAACTCTTGACATTTGATCTTTGAGGATTTATTCAGGCTGAGGAAAATGAGCAGTGTCTGCTACAAGAATCTCTTCTAAGAATAGATTTTGGGGCCACTAGTTAGAATGAAGAGTGTGTCTTCCTCAAAAGCAAATCAAATCATTTGCTCCTAAAATGCAAAGCATTACCTCTCCATTTATTTATGCGTGTGCTTATTTACACAGAAACACACAAATTTATATATGTCAATACTTAGATAACATAATTATGTTTTAAGTCAAGGAGACAAAATTATAAATTAGGGACACTTCAAAGTCATTTCTGTAAATAATAACTAGTTTTGGAAGGTTTTCTCAAAGTTTTTAATAATTCTCTCTGGGCCATTTAGTTGTCAGTGACCTTGAACAGCTCAGCTGGGCACTCAGATGGTGAAATCTCTTAAATCTCTGGGGTCCCAATTGCCAGAAGTATTTCAGAACCTATTCTAGGAAACAATGCCCCACGGACTACAAAAGTCTACATTTTCTTTCACAGAGAATTAGGATATTGGGAGAGATTTTGACACAAGTTATAACAAGCTGTGAGAAAGGAGTGTGCTAGGGGCACACACACTGGCTGGAATCCATCTCTTTGAAATCCATTAAGCAATGGGTGAAATAAGGCATTTGAATAAAGAATTTTTGATGCCCTCATGGCCATGGAATTGAAAATAATCTTTTGGGTTTTTATGTCAACTTTTTAAAGGAGGCATAAATTATTTTTGCCTAATTTTGTTCTTTATTTTTATGCAAAAAAAAAAAAATCTTTTTCTTTTTCCCTCCAGAGGTACTCAAATCTAAGAGACAACAGCCTCTGGCTTGATTGGAAACACATAAACTTGAAAATAGTCTGTGATTGTTAGTTTGTAAAAAAACAAAAATTTGCTTTTCAGTAAAAAGATCTACCAAAACAAGAAATCTTTCCGCCATCAATTATCGGATTCCTTTAAGTCTCATCCCTCCTCAATCCCACCATCAGAATGAGTTCTTATCTGTATTACATTTCTAAATTCCAAGAAGTTATTTTACTAAGAGCGCTTAGATAGAAATCTATCAGCAAGATCTGGTAGTTCCAGGAAAACAACAAACCAAGATGCTTCTCAAACATGGATATCTTCTGAGGTCTAAGATTTCTGTTACAAATTTAGTTTTGTGTTTTCACAAAATTCAAAATAATTATAAGCAACTCTGGATCATGGATGCTTGCCTTGTAATTGATTGAGTGTAGCTATTCAATTTCCATGTCTGAATTTCCACTTGTGTTTCCATTTCCTTAGTGTCACTGAAGACCAAAAGATCCCATGGCATAATATACAGAAGTATTTACAATTCACATGGAGAAGGTTCGAGGGAAGCTTGAATACTCTGAGCAAATGGCAGCCTGAGCTAAGAGGGTTCAAGAAAATCCCAGTTGTAGTGGTCACTGCCACAGCCACATTGCTCATGTAGTGTTGGTGGGACCCCATCTTTGCGTTCATGCAGGACCACCTGGGAACTACACATTGGAAAACTTATTCAATGGAATGGAATGTTTTTTCCAATATTGCATTTGGGCAAGCAATTTTCAATGGCTCATCAATCTAAAAAACTTGATGGTTAAAAAATGATCATTTTTAAAGTAAAAATAATAATAATGACTCAACAATAGTTTATCAAAAGTGAAAGTCAAGTCAAAAGAATTAGGCATAAAGTTTGCACATGCATCTTCCCATCATTAAATCCAATCTAGGTGACTTGATTTCAGCTAAAACAAATCATTCGTTTCATTAAATAATTTTGCTAATTTGAATTTATAAGTTTTTAAAGTTTTATAGCATACACAGGTTTTTGGATTCTTGAATTGTATCACAGCTATATACGTTAGTTCAGTACTTGTATTTTTGTAGTTGTTAAGAAAAAATGATGAATACATTTCTCAACACTGAAAATCCTAGTAATTTCTTTTTCTCTAAAAAGAAAACATACAATAAGTTCACAAAAGCACTGAACCAAGAGGCTAACTTTTAGTGTGTCCCCTCATTCACATTTCAGTACCATCTCCCACCTGGACATTCACACTCAGATGCCCCTCTCCCCCAGCTGTTCAGGAGCTCCACAGTGAAAACTCCAGCCCTGAGTCTCATTTCACTCAAAATTACCCTTTCTGCAGAGGAGACACACTTTTAGTTCACTAGTACCCATCAGGGTACTAGTGAAATGCTAGAAGTTTACTCTAATAAACAAGGCACAATAAATGGAGAACATTAATTCACATTCAACACCAGAAAGCAAAAAAGAGAGGGAGTGTCAGTTGGCAGAGGGCCAATCCTGTAGAGCTATTAGATAATAAATTGAATTAGAGCTGTCATTGTACGAATAAAGTATAAGGAAGGTTCTTTGGTAAATGTGTGACAATAAAATTTAATGTGGCCCATTATAATTTTGAGTTTTTCTTAATGCTCATGAATTGAATTTATTACCCATTTGTATATGTTTTTTACTACAGACAACTTTTATTTTGTGTGTGTGCCTTTCTGGATACATCTACCTTTCATTCTATTGCTGCTTGCATCCCTGCCTCCGCTGTCCCCAAAGTCCATTGCATCTATATGTAGATGCTCAGACACACATATACAGAGAGACATAAACACTGAGACAGACATAGTTCTTGGGGGATGAAGGCATTGATGAAAGAGTATAAAACGTCCAAAAGCTATACTAAGAAGCAAAACAAAAACTTGAGGCAAGGTAAGAGTGAGAAAAATTGAATGCCTCTTGAATTTTCTTTTGGTATCAAGTGGAAACATTTAAAAATTACTCTAATTTTATTTTATGAATTTGAAATTATTCTGATTTTATTTTTTGAATTTGTGTTTCTCCTTCTTAGCACTGGTGTGATTTTCAAGTAGCTTTCTATTCTTTCTCTCTCCATATTCATCCTTATATAACATAATCCTCAGCCAACCACAGGAATACTTAAGTTGGCTCTTTTTCTGAAGGACATCTTGAATCTTTAAAGGTTATGGACTCCAGAGCCAACATAAAAAGACACTGTTTGGGTTTTCTTTTCCAATCTCTTAGGAAGTTGTTACCCTTTGATACTGGGAAGGCTGATTTATGTCAGTCCATTGGGGAAGGATGATTAGTTGACAAAAACAATTAGGATAAACCTAATTTGGCTCCTGACTTGGTACACCAACTGAGTTTCATAGTAGGAAAACAGAATGTTCATCTGTGTACCTCCAAAGATAGTCTCAAGACACATTATTCCGTAAATTTCCAAATGAGTAATTTGTATTCTCAGAGGTCTACTGAGGAGAGATCTACAGGGTAACCTTCAGAGATGTTCAAGCAACCAGGAACAGGTTGGATTCTTTAGTTGGCACAGGGCGTCCTCAGTACTTTTTTGCACTATCTCAGGACATGGGGACACTACCTTCCCTGAGAGGTTGATTCTAACTGCACAACTTGACTTTGTTGCTTCCTTTCAATGTTTGAAGATTATCTTTTAAACAACAATATGAAGAATAATTTGTAGAAGTTTTTCAAACGTCACATTTTCAAATCCGCTTAGTTGGAGGTCAAATATGAAGGAGTTGGTGCAAAAGTATAATAACAGAAAATCTAAAGCTCATGACCAGGAAGCTCTAAGTAACATTCCTATGGTGTCAATCCTTAGATTGGCATACTTCTAGACCATGTAGGAGAAGAGGAACATCCTTACTTTTCTGAACCACTATAATGTTCATCTCTAAAATGGCAGTATTTTCAAACTCAAAGAGCTGAGATTAAGTAAGTGTATCATGTGTAACAATGTTAGCATTCATGCATAGGAGTCTGAATGCAGGTGTATCAGGTAACTATTACTTGCTTAGTGATCTAAGACAACTACCATTTATTTAGGTGACAGGCTGGGCTCAGCTGGGTGCTGCTTTGGGCGTGAGCTGGACCCTCTCATAAATCTGGAGTCAGTTGCAGATCATCTAGGTGGCCCTGCTTCTGGGATTTAGCTGCCTTTTGCTGGGACAATATGAACCAACAATCCATATAGTTCTCATCATCCAGCCAATCAGTCTGGGCTTCTTCACATGGCAGTCACAAGGTGCCAAGACTTAAGAGGTGAGAAAATAGACCTTAACTCTTATTGAGATCCAAGGGGCGGGAAAATAGACCTTCACTCCCACTGAGAGGAGTCGAGAAGTCTTATGACAAAGGCTGTGAATATAGAGAGGCATGAAAAATGCCTTATTATATATAATAAGCATATATTAATTTGTGTACTTTATTTTTTTTATAAACATCACCTGGCTTTATTTCTCAGTGGCCTTTAGGTGGTTTAAAACAAAAATAAATAAGTTGTTATAGTAACATATAAATAAAAATTTAAAAATACAATCTAGGAATAAAATAGATTAGAACAGTAGATTAAGACCAGGAATCTTATGGTAAAGATTGGCTGATGTGAACAATGGCATTTTCTTCAGAGAGCTTTCAAATCACTGAGGCACCAGAATTTGGCCAAAAGCCAATTTAATAAAATGGTGACATAAATTAGAAGTTGGTAATGGAGCCCCTTATTTTCAGAGCACATATTGGGCCTGGGTCATTAGCTAAGGGATCAGTGGTGTAATTGCCTGGGTCCCTCTCTTGAACTCTTTATTGCTGCTCTTCAGTCACCTCATAAGAGGCTGTGTGATACAGAAGGAAGGACTTTGATGTCAGAGTCTTGAAGACCATCTCGATTGAGAAACCTGGATTTAAATCTAGTTTTGTGCAGTATTGTATGTCAATTTTTTCCAGTTGGAGCTAAAAAATACCTTTTAGAACTATTTAATCAACTGTAATGAGTCATGTGAAAGACTTGTTTTAGATGTCAACAATATCACCTTCCTCCTTCTGGTGCTTTACCTTAATTTATTTTGTCTTCCAAGAAATGTAGATAGCCCCCTTATAAAGAGGGATTGCTTCTTAGATATTTTTCTTGGTCTAATCCATAGGTATAGCCAATAGCACAGCATAGGAAGGCTTTATACATTTTCATGAGACTGAATAGAATTTGGTGAGCATTCAGAACCTTGTTCCCACATCAGATTTTTAAGAATAGTTTCCAAGTCCAAAGCATTGGAATTACCCAGTACACAAAGGGGAGATTTATGCTTCTATGAGTCTCTTATCTGTTCAGCTTTCCAGTTCTTTCTAGACTCCTGAGGAAGTTGAAGCATTTTGTAACATAGCAATTCCCTTGGAAGTATATGTGGTGGGACGTGTCCTTTACAAAAACTATTCTATAACCTGTTGAAGCTGCAAAGTTGCATCTATTTCTGTAAAAAAGACAGGGGACCATGTGACTCGGAGGACCTCAATGCCTGGACTGAGTCATTCATTTGTATTTTTAATCCTCCTACCATGTGACTTCTGGACCCTAGGAATGCAGCTGGGAACAAGAGAGGGAAAGTTCCTACTTTTATGAAACTATTTTTTATTGGGGGAAAGAGATAATAAGCAATTTAAAGAACCAAATGAACAAGATAAATTCCAAGAATGATAACTGGCATGAAAAAAGTAAGGTGTTGTGATAGAAAACAACTGGGTGTTGGAGAAGAGATGAGCACTATTTCAATCAGGTCTCCTGTAGGACCTTGCTGGTGACGAGGGTTTACTTGAACAGACATTTAAGTGAAAAGAAGAAGCTGGCCAGGTAGATCGTTGCAGGTATAGGAAATAACAAGTGCAAAGACTCTGAGGTGTATTTAAGAAACAGTAACCAATGACAGTGTGACTGAAGATATCAACATTATGCTGATATCATCTCTCCATACTGATCTGAGATCAGAGACTTCAGAAATGATCCCTTTGCTCTCAGCCTTCCCATCTCCTTTATTTATCAGAAAATATATACTTTTTTGTTTAAGGGCCTACGAGGGAGAGTGTGAATGGGGGGAAATAAGCCATAAAGATGGGCAGGAGCCAGATCATGTAGGCCTTTAGACCTACTAAGAAGCTTGGATTTTCTTCCTGATGAAATTAAAACAAAACAAAAACATTGGAGGACTAAGTACAGTCAATGAGTAAATATTATCTTCAATAAATAGATATTCCTAAAGAAGATATACAAATGGCCAATGAGTACATAAACAGATGCTCAACATCATTGTCCTTTAGAGAAATGCAACTCAAAACCACCACGAGACACCTCTCCCTAGCCACAAGGATTGCTATAATTTGAAAAATGGAAATTAACAAGTGTTGTGAAGTGTTGGGGAACTCTCATGCATTGTCGGTGGGAATGTTAAATGGTGCAGCCACTAAAGGTAGCAGTTTGGCTCTAAAAAGTTAAATAATTATCATATAATTTTGCAATTCTACTCCTAGTATATACTAAAGAACTGAAAACAGAGACTCAAGCACATATTTATACATGAGACATTTTGTGTTGGATATCTATATGCTACCACAATAAAAATTATTTTTAAAAATGGAAGAATTTTAAGCAGTGGAAAAATGATCTGATTTACATTGATAAGCGTAGATCTGAACAAGACAGTTTCTTTGACCAACTTTAATAATTATCTACTTTATTCAGGGAACTGTATGTTTTTATATGTTCTGATGGGGAATGGATAATGAAGATGAACATATCCTTAACACCAATCAAAAAATGTGATGACAGGAGTCCAAAGGAAGAATGTTGTGATTTATTATGACATCAGCACTTTTTCGTTTTATAGAAGATAATAAGGAAGGGAAATTATTTTGAAATAAGCAGAAAGTTACTGTAGAAACACAAAGCTCAGTGAGGAGATCTTAGTGCAAATGTACACATTTAGTTCTGTTCCAAATATAAAAAAATGACTTTTTGGTTATGGCTTCCATTGGTGACTTACTCCTTGGTTCAAAACCACAGAGTACAGGAAGGTTTTGCTACTTGAATTAAATTTCCAATAGGCACAGCTAACTCATATATGCTAGAAAACTCTTAAACTAAATATTTCCTGAAATATATGGGACAGAGGGCTATGGGATCCGGATATAGTAGTGACCAGCTCTGCTTTGGGGTGAATCCAACATTATGCTGATATCTGATCGTCTATCCGTACTGGTCTGAGATCAGAGACTTCAGAAATGATCCCTTTGTGCTCAGCCTTCCCATCTCCTTCTTTATTTATTAGAAAATATATACTTTTTAGTTTAAGAATCCTGAGGAGATGTTTATGTTAGTGAGAGTGTGGGCAAATGTCTTATGTCATCTGTTAGATAATAGCTTGTAGATTCTTGAACAATTCATAACATATTTTAAAATTTTCTACTCACCTTTTGGTAAGCTGTTGAGTAGAAAAATTGGTCTTCTATGAAAATATAAATATCCATGTGGGGTTTATGGAAAAAAAATTGGAAGCTATAAAGTATTTTATTTATCAATTTTTATTGAGCACTGTTTTGATTTCTTTGGTTATTCAGGCAAATACCATACAATGAGTTGGTTTAAAATGGAAATTAAATGGCTTATGGTTTTGAAGCTAGGAGAATTCCAAACCAAGTCTAAATAAGACCTCATCAAAGTGATGCTTTTTTCCAGAACACTGACATTCTGGGACTGGATACCAGATCTCCTTGGTGTTTGGCTTTTCTGTCCCATGTCAATGCACATGGCAGCCTCTCCTGACTCTTTGATCCTCTTCCGGGTTCCACTGAATTTCAGCTTCTTGCTTCCCATGGCTTTCTCTCTCCCTGTCTGAATTTCGTTCTGCTTATAAAGGACTCCAGTAATAGGATTAAGACCCAATCTGATTGAGGTGGGCCACACTTTAAATTGATATATCCTCATCAGAAGGTCCTACTTAAAATGTGTTCATACCCACAGGAATGGGTTAAGCTTAAGAACTTGTTTTTCTGGTATGTGGTTCCAAACCACCACAATTACCTACCAGGAGCCAGGGACTACACTAAGTGTTGAGAATACAACAATAAATAAGAAATGTATAGCTTAGTGAGAGTGCCCAGAGAGTGTGCTTGCTTTCCTAGCACTGAATAAGAAGTATGACAATCTATAGAACCTACAATGGGAATACGTAGACAGGCATGTCCCCCTGATTTTGGAAATTAGGAAAGAGTTCCAAGTGATATCTGACAGAGACCTGTGAACTAAAAAGGAATTTGGCAATGTGGGGGGTTGGGAAGAGGAGAGCAAGCATGTTGGAAGAGGGAGTACTCAAGTTAGAAGAGCAGACATAGACAAGGTTGGTGAAAAGGGGTAGGGATGGAGGTAGAGAGCAAGGAACTAACTGTAGTTCCGATTGGCAGGAAGTAGATGGAATAAATACTTAAAACAGTGCTATTATTAATTAACAACCATTTTTGCAATTCAACAGCTTTTCATTGTTTAATTTTAACTACTCTTTCATCTTATCAATCATGTCCCTTAGAATCATATATTCATTTTTCAAATATAAGAGAGAAAATAATTGGTATATATTTGAGACTGCTTGGAAAAGCCTGTGAGACAAATTGAAGAAATGGATAGTGTATGTATGCAAAGGGAGTGAAAATGAGATCATGAAAAATGCACTTCTTCTTCGTAAGTCCACACAGTCTCTAAGGAGTCACTACCTTCTTCTCTGTGGGCACCAGGAAAAGAAATGAGTAATCACCAGAAATATCAAGGACTCACTGTTTGGTTGGAGCCAAATAGTGCAGAGATCAAAGACATTTTTAAATACTTCTAGGGACAACTAATAATGATACTAATTTTTGTAGTACTTTATAGTTTGGCAAATGTTTCTACTTACTCTTCAAGCAACTCTAAGAATCAGGAAATATATATATCCTCATTCAGCATTTGCCAGTTTCAATGGAGTAAATAAAATACTTCCACCACGTCCAATTGCAAGCTGACAATAGTTTATAAAATTCCTGAATGTTGGGCATAGCCCAAATAATCCTAAATAGTGGGAGAAAGATCAAAGGAGATGGTGGAGTTATAACAGAGAAGATAGGATTTAGCAAATAAGTATGATTGCTGAATCATCATATTGATATTTCTTTCAGTCTCCAGTGTCTTGGAGTAGCTAGTAGTAAAAACCTAAAATTGTGGAATTGTAACCCAGACCAAACTCTGAAATCTGTTCTACAACTAATTGTTGTGGTGTACTTGGAAATTTATTGCTTTTTTGTATATATGCTATTTTTCACAAAAAAGAAAAAAAAGTTGATTGTGATGATGAATGCACATCATTCATCTATGAACCATTGATAGTACTCAAGATTATTACATGACGTGAATATATAATGTACATATATATAAAATATAATATTCAATAAAATTGCATTAAAATAAAGAAAAGTTCCTGAATATTTAACAATTGGCTCTCAAGCACACCAGTGCATAGGTAGAAAATAGTAAGTGAGACCCAGCTTCAGTTCTTTTCATTCCAAGTGTAGTGATTTTCCTACCATCTCAATGTGTCTCTATTTTTGCTTCCTTGAACCCAATTTGATCAAAAAGTGAAGTTTGACAATGAGATCTGTTTGTTGATTAGAGGATTTCATTAGCAAAGAAATTTAATGAGCAGTCAGTCTTCTCTTCTCCTTTAATTATTCAACACTTCAATAGCCCTTACTACATGCGCTTTATAAATATTAACTAATTGGGGCTCACAAAACTTACGAGGTAGGTTCTATTCGCATCCAACTTTGCAAGTGGCCATGAAAGCACAGAGAGACAGAGTAGGGTCTATACAGTGTTACACAGGTGCTAAATGGAGGGCCTGGATTCAGAGCCAGGCGATCTGGCTTCGATCTAAGATTCCATGCTGCTGCTTCTTGTGTCCATGTCACAAGTACAAAGAGAGCATATTAATATCTCAGGTCACATTCCCTCGAAAACAGGGCCTAAGAGAAAAACTTCTATGCTAACACTTCATTCAGATGTGAATGATGTAGGAAGTAGGAATGATGGAAAAAGAGAGGGAACCAGGAAAGCAGGAAAAGCAAGTTTAAAGAAACACATTACTGAATTGCCCACAGCTCCCAGGTAAGTTCCTACTTGGTTTCAGAGACAGGCTTTAGAGAAGCCATACAAAGTTACTGCATCTCCTGCACAGTCCATGCAACAGAAGGAGGCAAGAAGAACTTAGCTGCCAACTACTGGCCCCATTGGTCACAGGGTGTTAAACCTTCTGCACTTTTTGGGTCTGGCATGCATGGGTGCCAAGTGGGTTCCAAGAAGTAAGAAACGAATCTAGGTTGCAAAACTTTGAGCTATCCCCTAAAGCTACTTTGCAATAGTAGAAGGTTATAGTGAAAGGATTAATTCAATCTCCCAGCTAACTCCCATAACCCTTTCCTTGTTTCTTGTGTGACACTTGGATTCTATCAAATAAATTATGTCTTAGAATCCTATTTTATAGGTTGTGACAAAATTGGAATCAATTTCTGATAAATATTTTCAAAATAAAAACTTTAGCAAATCTGCAACTTGTGATTCTTATGGAACAATTTTTCCAAAAAGATTGAACTCTTCATACAAATCAGTTTCATATGTGACTTTAATTTTATATGTAAATTTTGCACGATGGAATTGTACTGTTTTCTGACATGTTTTCGTAAGCTTGTGAAGGTCATATAAGAAACCACAAATGGCTTTATGATCTGTATGTAATACAAAGTGCCTATTTATGCATTTTTGTTGTTTTATCTTCAACAAGGAAAATTTTAATTTGAAAACTGTCTTTTGTTAATAATTGGTGTATTTAAAGCATCATAGGAAAAGAGGTGGCTTTTTTTTTCATTTGAAGATACAGCATTTCTATTAACTTGTGGGTATTTGCTCTTCAATGTTGCAGTAGTTTTTAAAACTGAGATCCAAACTCAGAAGAATTCTAACAACTCTTATATGCTTTATTGCGATGTGTATGTTTTTTGCTTTGTGACAGTTTGCTGCCTGAGTGACACCAGTTCTTGTTCTAGCACTCAGGCAGAAGGGTTAATATTTGTGCAGGACCAGCAGGAATGGGCTCCTGGAACAGATGTGCAAGGTGGCCTTCTACCGCGGGATCTCAGCCCTGCCCGCAAGCCGAGCCCCGCCTCTCTCGTGGGGCTGCAGCCAACAGCGCAACCACTTCTGCAGCCTCCACTGCCGCTGCAGGCCTGGTGCCCCCGTGTGCTGGCGCCTGCTGTGCGGGCCGGGAGGCCAGGGTGACTGCGTGGGGCGCTGCTCCCTCCAATCCTCACAGCTGCCGCCGCATCACAATTGCGGTTGTGCGCTGCCGCTGGGCGGATTGCCCCTGCCCGCATCAGTGTGTAAAGACAAAATTATTAAGAATTTCACGAGGATGACAGCAGAGCCTTAAGCCAAGAGTGGGGCCCTGCTGAACGGGATCTTGGGTGAATGTACTGGTCAACTGAATGCTCTTTCAGCCGTCACGCTGGCCCTTATTTTATCTCAATTTAGCACGACATCTGTCTACTGTGAAAAATATGGGCTAAATTAGTGGCATTCAAACTTTTGCGGATGACCGCCACAGTAAGAAGTACATTTTAGATTGCGACCTGGAATACATACAAACCTAAATATAACTGGAAGAAGTTTCTTGAAATAATATTTATAATTAACAGGTGAGATGCCTTCTGATATCTTCTGCTCATTTTTTTAAAAGCTGCTAGCAATTGACTCAATTGTTTCACAGCCTATTAATTAGTGTGACCCTGCAGTTTGGAAAACTCTGGGGTAGATGGTGGCTCAGGTTGTTAGCTCGACGATAATAGTCTGCAATTTTACAACATTTTAAAACCTTGAAATAAAGCACATTATCTAACTGAAAAAAATTCCAAAAACGTGGGGGATTAAAAGGATAGTTGTGAAATTGATGGTGGTGTACAAAGGGTTGATAGCTCTGCCTGGTTGAACATTTTCATCAATTAGTTGGATGAAAACACCTTTTAGTCTCATTGACAATGTAAAATTTTACCTGAGCCCTGGGTTTCTGGAAAAGAGCAAAGTTTAAGAAATCCTGTCTGCCCTTTGTGTTCCTGAAAACAGGCTTATGCAAAGAACGGTCCTTCTTCATATGACTTAATTAAGACTCACCGGCACCCTCCTGCTTACCTGTGACAAGGTGAGGCACAGACACTCCAAATTGCCACCCTTCGCCTCATAAATGATTAGCTGAACAGCTTTTCCTTACTGATCAATTAGAACAAAGTGCGTGTAAATCAAACTTTGGTTAAGCGTCTCTCCTTCCTCCTGACCTCTGAACTTTAAGGGCGCCGTCCAGAAAATAAGCTGCTTCAGCAAAAAATGTTCTCAGATCTAGCATCTGATCACGCCAATCTTTCGACCCACTTCCTTATACCAGTTTCTTTCCTCTCTATAAAAGAAAAACCCCTTTTGCCTAACTCTTAAGACCCTTGCAGACCTCAAGTACAGAGCTTTCTCCCTGTTGCAATTATGCCAACCTTCCTTCTTTGTAACATTCCTTTCAAATAAAGCCTCTCCGTAGTAAGTCTGGATATACTTTATCTTTGATACCATTTACCACATCAACTGAGTAACTGAGTACAACTTCTGTGCTGAGCTATGCATAGCTGTGCTCCGGCTGGGGGCTGCTTGCCATAAGGGGAAGGACCCAAACAGGTAAACCAGCGTCTGAGATGTAGTGCTGTGACCCAGGTTAGCAGCCAGGCTATAGACGCTCCCAGAAGGAAGAGGTCCGCTCCCGGCGAGTCAGGCCGGGTAGGCACTGTCTTTGGAACTTGAGGGCCATCCTCCAAAAGCAAAAATTATATATGAAGTCAAAATGGAGGAAAGCAGACTTCACATCTTTATTTATCTTCACATCTTTCACCATGGGTCTCAGCCTTGCCTCCAAGTAACGACCATCAGGTAAAATAATGCTCTAAAACGAACAAGCAACAATGACAAAAAAAACAATTACCTGAAATAGTTGGACCTGACAAATGATTATAGAAGCTAAGAATAGATTTTTCTCTTTTGATTTCTCTGTATTTTTGCATTTGGGGTCTACATTGCAATTTTTTCCCTTTTGTAAAACTTTTTAAAACTAAAGATCCTAGAAAAAAACAAAATATAACAAACAGGGAAAGAAAAAAACTAAAGATCCTTTCATTTTCTTATTACAAAACAATTAACTATTGAAAAGAAGTGGAAAATAGAGATAAGCAAAACAAAACAAAGGAAGAAGAAACAGGAATGAAGGGGAAAGAGTGATTTGAACAGTGAATAAAAAGTATTTGCAAAATCCCCCTGGGGGAATGGTGAGAAAGAGGGAAACTTGAACTTCCCCATGTGGAGAATTCCTGATATTCTCACAAGCAGTGGGGACAACAAACTCAATAGGCTGAGCCCTCAATCTAGGGATTTGTTCATATGAAACTTATCCCCACAAAGGATAGGCTAAGTCTACTTAGGCCAAGAGTCACCCCCAAGAGAACCTCTTTTGTTGCTCAGTTGTGGCCTCTCTCTCTCTCTCAGCCAACACAACAAGCAAATTCATTGCCCTCCCCCTCTCCACATAAGACATGAATCCCAGGGGTGTGGACCTTCCTGGCAACGTGGAACAGAAATCCTAGGATGAGCTGAGACTCAGCATCAAGGGATTGAGAAAACCTTCTTGACCAAAAGGGGGAAGAGCGAAATGAGACAAAATAAAGTGTCAATGGCTGAAAGATTCCAAACAGAGTTGAGAGGTTATCCCGGAGGTTATGCTTATGCATTATATAGATGTCACCTTTTTAGTTAAGGTGCAATGGAAAGGCTGGAGGGGAGTGCCTAAAAATGTTGAACTGTATTCCAAATGGAGAAGCTGGAGGGAAGTGCCTGAAAATGTTGAACTGTGTTCCAGTAGCCATGTTTCTTGAAGATGATTGTACAACGATACAGCTTTCACAATGTGATTGTGTGATTGTGAAAACCTTGTGTCTGATGCTCCTTTTATCTACAGTATGGACAGATGAGTAAAACATATGGATTAAAAACAAATAAATAATAGGGGGAACAAATGTTAAAATAAATTTGGATTGAAATACTAGTGATCAATGAAAGGGAGGGGTAAGAGGTATGGTATGTATGAATTTTTTATTTTTTCTTTTTATTTCTCTTTTCGAATTGATGCAAATGATCTAAGAAGTAATCATGATGATGAATAAAATATACAACTGTGTGATGATATTGTGAGTTATTGATTATATACCAAGAATGGAATGATCATATGGTGAGAATGTTCATGTTTGTATGTTGCTATGTTCAAAAAAATTTTTTTAAAAAAAGAAGGAAGAAAAGAAAGGAAAAAGGGAGGGAGAGAGAAAGGCTGGAAGGAAGGAAGGCAAAGGAATAATTTATAATATTATCAACTTTAGTTACCCCTGTTAGAACTTTGGTGTATATTCTTCTAAAATCTTATATCTATGTTTACATACACATGCACATTTAGTATTGTGAAAATAGAATTATAATTATATACCTTTCTATTATTGGTTTTATTTTTTCACTTGACATTATATTTTTAACCTAATCCCATCTCAGTAAATCTCCATTTTCTATATCTTTTATAGCTGAATAATATTCCATAATTTATTAGCCAATTCTATGCTTAGTTATTTAGATTATTTCCAAAATTTTGAAAATATAGCAATGTTTTGATGAACATCCATGTAGCTATTCTTTGTACATATCCAGTATTATTTCCTCAAGAAAAATTCCGAGAAGTGTAATTGCTGGGACATAAGAAGTACACATGTTTTAGTGCATTTTTGCCCCCTTTTTGAGGAAGTGTGAATTGTCTTACAAGAGTGGCTCCATTTAGACTTCTGCCAACAATGCATGAGTGCCTAACATTTTCCAAATGTGGAACATTTGCAGAAAACACAAGCTAAGGGAAGCAATATACTAGATGAGAGAGTCAAAAATTCACAAGAATCTCAACAGTTTTCTTTCTTCTTCTTATTATTATTTTTTTTTTTGCATGGGCAGGCACTGGGAATCAAACCCGGGTCTCCAGCATGGCAGGTGAGAACTCTGCCCATGGCCTGCCCAAAGGTTTTCTTTTTAAGTAGGATGAGCCTTAACAAAAATAAGTACAAGGCCTTGCCTTTAAGTTTTTAAAAATAACTCTTGCTTATACAGGTTGGGAAAAACCTGTTTTGCTCAGATTATGTATTGCTGCATAACAAACCACTTCAAGACTTGTGGTTTAAAACAACAGAAACAGCTCATTCGTTCATAGACAGGGTTTGGTGGAGCCAGTTCATATCTGCTCTACTCAGTGTAGCTGGGTGAATGGAAGACTGGGGAAGGAGTTATCAGAAGCCCCACGCTCTCACACATCTGGAGGTTCATGTTGGCTGTTAGGGGAACTTGAGTTGAGACCCTTAATCAGAACCCCTATATGTGACCTTTCCACGTGGGGCTAGGTGGGACCTCTACACCTTCACGATTCAGCCTCAGAAATCACGTGGCATTGCTTCCACCCAGATTCAAGGGAAAGGAACGTAAACCCTCCATTTCTCAATGGGGTAATGCCAACAAGGCTTCATGAGAAGAGCAGGTGGGATGAGATATATGGGTGCAGCCATGGTTGGAAAATATAATCTGTTGCCTATATCCTGTGAAGACGAGCTCTGGGTGTTTTGGCTTCACGAACAATGTGAGGCAATTACATATCATGTGTGGCAAACACATTCTTAAGTTGTTTTGTGCTATATATGCCCAAACATAAGAAACGCCTACTTTTTTCCCTAAATCACCCCTTAGAAATGAGGATGTGGGCTTACATTGGAGTGTTTCCTATATAGGGCACTTTCTCAATTATTTGAGAAAATATATTATTTATATAAAATATAAAATATTTATATAAAATATATTAACCTGAAACAGATTTGATAGTTGCAAGTTTGGGGATTGTCTCTGGAGTCATTTTATGAAGTCAGTTAAAAAAGAAAGACATTTTTTAAAGGTTTTGTCATTTTTCTGGAGATATGACTTCACAGTCATAAGTGTTCTATGTCATTGAAAATAAGTCCTTTAAAAACACTTTAAGAAGTCAAACAGCAAGTAGTAGATATACCCATAGGAAAAGTGGGAGTGGGGTTGGGGTGGGAAATATTCCTCTAATGTTACAGAAATGGGCACCTGTGTTTCGGAATAGAAATTCCAGTGTCAGCATCATACGTTTATCTCAAGCAGTCTGGACAGAACTGAACATGATATCCTCCGGAAACTGTGCAAGGCGATTCAAAAAATGGCCTTAAATGATGACAAAGACGGTGTTATCAAAAATGGATTTAAAACATTTAAATAAAATTATTTCCTGAAATGTGAGTAAGGGAAAAAGCAAGTCCTTTTAAATTCATGGATTTTTATTTATTATGTAATTTAAATAGAGATGTGTTATAAAATTAATAAATTGATATTATTAAAATGCAGCTGACTATATCATCTATAGCTCTCTATAAATATTTACCTTATATTGAATATGTCATTTATATTTTCAAATACATTTATTGTTTTAAAAAACAGTGTTACAATTTTTTAAAACTTCTGAAATATTCTTATTTTCAGTTTATTGAGTTATTCTTCTATTCCTGACTATGTTCCATGGTTGCTCTTAAGAGCAACCAAATCCGTATTTCAATTAATATCATCATCTTTGTATTTCCTGTGCCTGGCACATACTACCAAGCCCCCCAATAAGCATTTGTTGATGTGAGTGGACTTGTTTCTTCCCCATCCTTTCTCCCATTCTGTAATTCCAATGTGGGGAATGTAGGGCCAGTGGAAGATTGTGAATAAGAGCCAGCACCTACTTTTGAGTGTTTGCTTCAAAGTCCAACCCTTCACCCCACCCCATCCCCACCCCTCCTCTGCCACATACATCACATACACACACACACAGATCTTTAAAATGCAGGAAGAGGAAGAATGCCAAAGAATGTCATGCTATCCTTTGGAGCATTACCTGCCAAAGGAAAAAGAGGGTATAAAACATAAATATTATGACAACCTCTGGGGCTCAGGCCAAATTCTGCCAGGTCATTCCTTGCTTGGATGAAGGACTCAGGGACTCAGTTACACCCACCACTGGTCCAAGGGACGCACTTATGCAGTTTCCTGAATTGGGCTTTTGAGGGAGACTGAACTTCAAGCCAGATGGCCATTGTGCTGTGCTTGTGTTTGAATCACCAAAGATTGAAGAATCTCATCTCTTGGAGTCTTGGACTTTGAAGGCTGCAGAGAACTTCTGCAGAGCCTAAGCTGCCCATTAGATGCTATTGATGCAGGGGCAATCGGCCGCACCCAATCTGCTGGTGAGAAGCCCAAACTGGAGGTAGTTCTAACAAATAATACTGACCAAAGCTGACTGTGGAAGACTGCAAAGTCTCAAGTGTTACACCTTCTGGGATTTTTAAAAAGTATGTACACAGAACCTCTCGATTCCTGTTTAGCTTGTAGATGTGAGGGCTCCCCATCCCATAATTTTTTTTTCTGCAAATTCAAGGTCTTTTTAAAATTCTTTATTACCTGGCTATTGGATGGGGTTGGGGGAGTATGCACTTAGGAAAATAAAAATTGTTTCTACAAATGAATGAAGCGATATGGGTTACGATGACAGATTTTTCTTTCCTGATTTTAAATGTTTTCTTTTGAAACTACTTTCAAACTTACAGGACAGCTACAAAATAACACAGACCCCATACAAAGAACTTCAACATACTCCTATCCCCCCCCCGGTACCCAGACCCTCCAATCTTGACAGTTTGCCAAATTTGGCATTCTATTGAGGTTTGATAGATGCTATGAGTAATTTAGTGTGCATGTTAGGAAGTACTGCTCCATAGAGCGTACTTTGTAAGGCTCCCTCAAATTAGAAAAAAGTGCCTAGAAAAAGAAGATAAGTCCCATATGAGGCTATCAGTGGGGAGAGAGTCCTACATATGATTGCTGACACGTTGGGAATGACGTGACCCACCTCTGGGTGGCTCCTAATATATTCACCCGCAGCTTACCTTTGTTGTGAATATATATGTATGTATTAATAAATTAGAGTTGATTTTCTTTTTAAACCTCAAAAGCAATACACCACAAGATGTATACAAGGATAAAGTTAACAATATTATTTCTAACATCCAACACTGCTTCATACAATAACCAATCTTAACAGTTTAATGTGAATATTCCACATATATGTCTCTATATTAGATGGTTTTCTGAACAAAAATTTACAAAAAGCACCCCTCACCTGGCCTTTCTCACACACAAAAAAAATACCATGGGCATAGTCAATTCTCTGTGATCAATACACATAGCTCCAACACATACTTTTTTAACACCTGCATAATATCCATTGTACATCTATACTGTATTGAAGGTTCAGTTTTTTACCCTTTGAGCAATGTTCCAATAAACATTTTGATACCCATATGCTTATTTATTAATGTGTTTATTTCTGGAGACTGAATCTCTACAATGGCGTTATAAGTTAAAATGATATATATTTCAAATTTTATTTGACAGCATCTTCCCCAAAATAATTTTAGCAATGCATAATCACACCTGCAACGCTTTTTAGTGCCCATTTTTCTGCCCCTCACACGCCATGGATATTACAGGTCCATACTGTTGAATATGATAGCCATTGGCTACATGTGTCTATTGAGTAGTTGAAATGCAACTAGTCTAAATGGAGCTGTGCTTTAAGTGTAAAATATACTCCAGATTTCAAAGACTTAGTGTAAGTAAAACAGTGTAAAGCATAATCATTTTTACATTGAGTACATGTAGATAATGATAATATTTTGGATATATGGGTTCAAACACAATTTATTGTTAAAATTAATTTCACCTGTTTGTCTGTTTTCTTTTTTAATGTGGATGGGAGAAAAGTTAAACTAACCAGGTGGCTCACATTTCTGACTTGCATTGTATTTCTATGGAATAGCATTGTTACAGATATTTAAATGTTTGGCCAGGTGACATCAAATCATTACCCTGAATAAGGTGACACTTTGGTTTGGTTTAAATTTTTAATATCTTCTAGACATTGCCTGCATTCCCTGGTTTGTAGCCCCATTTGTATCTTCAAGGCCAGAATGGTGGATTAAGTCCTTCTCACATCAAATTACCCTGACCTCCATGCACACATCTCCTTCTCTGGCTCTGACTACTTTCCGATTTCCATCTTCCACTTTTGTTTTTGCATGGGCAGGCACCGGGAAATGAATCTGGGTCTCCGGCTTGGCAGGCGAGAACTCTGCCACTGAGTGCCATCGCCTGCCCCATCTTCCACTATTTTTTAAACAGATTTATTGAGGTATAATTTACACAGTTTACAATTCATCCATTTAAGGGTACAATTCAATGGATTTTAGTATAGTCACAGAGTTGTGCATCCCTCACTGTTGTTAATTTAAGAACATTTTCACAATCCAAAGAGAAATCCCTTACTCCTTGGCCCTCACCACCCAATCTCTCCATGCCCTTCAGCCTTTGGCAAATGCTAATCTACTTTATATCTCTACAGATTTGCCTACTCTGGATTTTTCGTATAAATGGAATCATATAATATGTAGGCCTTTGTGACTGGCTTCTCTCATTATGCATGTTTTCAAGATTCATCCATCTTGTAGAGTGTATCAGTACTTTATTTCTTTTTATTGTCAAGTAATATTCCATCGTATCCTTCCTCCACTTGTAAAGACCCTGTGATTACCTTGGGCTCACCCAGATAATCCAGGATAATCTCCTGATTTTAAGGTCAGCTGGGTAGTGGCATTAGTTCCAACTGTTACGTTCATTCCCCTTTGCCATGTATCTTCGCATATCCCCAGGGTCTGAGGATTAGGGTGTGGTCATCTACAGGGGGTGCCATTCACGCCAGGACCTAAGTGCATCTCCCACCCTGTGCCCCACGGCCCCTGCTCTTCTCAGAGACAACTCCACTGGCAGTGTCTTTCGTATCCTTAAGAGATAGGTAGGGCAGCTGCAAATGCATCACATTCATGATTTTAGAATACGGTAGCTTCATATATAGTATACTATATACTACACACTATACTATGTGTACTAGCTGACACCTTATTGCTGTTTTTAAACTCTTAAATCCAATTTGGAGGTTTTTCTACATCAATATGAGGTATAATGTAGCCTTATTCTTTTTTTTTTTTTTTTTTTGGTGAATGAATCAGGAAGCCATTTTTTTTTAAACCACTACGTAGGATTTCATGGTAAGATTATATTATGTTTCATCTAGTATCCTACTGCTAGACAATTCATTTGTTCTATTTATGGCTTTTCTTTTTCAATTGGTTGTCAAAATATTCTGAAACAGCCTACAAAATTTCATAAAGGTGTAAACTTTAAGAAAAAAGGGGGCCTAGTAATTGAGAGTCCCGTGTGGGATTCTGCAGAGGGTAAAATCAAGCAAAAGGAAACCTGAGAAGTCTATCAAGCATGTCCACTGCTGCTGAACTGGAGATTTTCTCTTAGCACAGAAGGTGCTGTGTCTGGAAATACATCAACAGGATTCTCCTCAGTCTTAGAGGGGCCCTGAGATCTCTCTCTGGTCAGGACACAGGGTAGATCCCTTGTTGGTTCCCTCCTATCATTCTCTCCCACTTCGGGGGTCAGTGAACTTGTTGACACAATGAGGTCATGTTTTCAGACCGCTGGGGAGGCTTGGGGAAGTGGTGCAGGCAGGCTTCCTTCGCCCACCCTCAGGAGCAACCTCTTCTCTCTCTGGGAAGAGCAAACGTCCTAGAATCTGTTTACTATTGGACCTAGTGCTTGCCAGTGAGATCAATGTTCTGTCCAAACATCAGAAAGTCTGTAGTTGCGTGAAGAGCTGCTGTCTCGTGAAAGGTAACGTTGGGTTAAATTCCTTTCCACATCTGAGCTCAAGTGCTGCATTTCATGCCCCGCGTGTTTATTCCCTTACAAACATTGCGAGTGAGAATTTCACATTCAGGTTGCAGTTTGTTTCACTTACCCACTCCCTTTTCCCTGCAAAACACACTCACCTTTACAAGAAATCATGTCAGGTAAACTTGGATTATTGTATTTCTTAGGTAAGACTTTCAGATCAAAACCTGAGGTAAGAATCAGTCTGTTTACAGTGGCTTCCAGCCCAAAGGCAGTTTGCACAGATTATATTACACAAAGGCATAATTCAGGTAGAGCTCCAAACAAAGGCATATTGTATCATTGTCACTTTGTTGGGAGTCCTGTTAATGGTTTACATGTGACAGTGTCCTTCCATATAAATATATACATTCTATTTGGTGGGAACAACCTGGGATTTCTCCTAGGTCATTTGTGCAAACTAACAGCATTTGAGAGAAACCATAAAACCTGGGCTGCAAAAGACCCACATTCCACTTCTCCACCTCTCCTCCATTCTTCCTCTGTCAACCCCCTCTCTGGAGCCACACCTCCTCAGGTGACTCCAAGCATATGACTAAGGTTTAGTCCAATATCACAGTTTGAAAAGAGCGGGGCAATAGGCAAAGGGAGGGTGGATTAACTCATATCTCCCCACCTCAAACCTGACCATACCTACAAAGCAGCACCCTCTCCCACCCCCAAGGGAAGAAACTACTTCAGGGTCTATTGGGTGTGACCTTCTAGCTCTCACAGCTGGAATGGATTGTTGCACATTCTTCACATAGGTTGCACAATAATGCAATCAGATAATAAAATAACACAATGTCTTGATTCTCCATGCTGCTTCAGGAGGATACACGTAATCTACCTTCCTAAACACAGAGGGGAGAAAATCCTCTCACCTGTTTTCTGCAGTATGTCACTCTCATAAAGATGATACTAATGCCAACTAACGTTCACTGATTGTCTATCATGTGGCCAGCCCAGGGCCAAGCCCTTTCATGTGGATTATTCCAATTAATTCTCACATCCCTATCAGCCATTCTGATTGGCAAGATATATGCAGACAAAGAAGCTTAATGCACAGTAGGATTAAGAAATACACCCAAGGTCATATCCTAGCAAGGGACAGCTTCAGGGCCAGTGCAGACTCTGTTTGTGGGAAGATATGAAACAGCAGAGGTGGGTCTACACAACTCCAAGAAGCCCTGACATGCCTGCTGCTAGCTCTATTCTCACTAGCCCAACCAAGTCCTATTTGGCTTAAGCGGATGAGGACCTGGAGAAGACAGCTAGATGAAGGAGGGCTGTATGAGTTGGGGGTAAGGGATGATTCCTCTGATTATGTTATCATGTGAGGGTGAAGTTGCACCTTATTGTACACTCTAGCCCCATGCAGCTAGACAGCTAGGCAAGAATGGCAAAAGGTAGGAGTGGCTGTTGATCTTTTCTTCTCTTTGGAAACAGGCCACTAATATCAAAGATGGCCTTTTCTTTGTCATCATCCTCACCTTGAGCATATGGGGAAAGACAATGAGTGCTTTGTGTCATTGTTAAGTAGACTCAAGACCCTCTCTTTTTGAAGCCTTGCTGGTTCTTATTCCTCACAAATCAGTACATTCAAAAATGTCTCTGCGGAAAAAGACATGGTCTTAAGGAAGGTTGGTCACTTATTTGTGCTAGGTCTCCTGGGGGATTCCCTAGTTCGCTTCCTGAAATCATTTGTCTCCTTGCAATTTTATCTTCTACCTGGCAATGACGGGACCATGAATAGTCAACTGAGTGCTTATCTAGTTTGTTCCTTGGGTCAGAAGTAGGGCACACACACACACACACACAAACACACACAGAGAATGGCCTGCATTGTGTGTGTTAAGTACACATGGGAATGTACCCCTTTCCTAAATATTTCCAAGAAGTCGTAATGCTCCTAGGATTTCACCTAGTGGATTCAACACTTGGGTTAAGCATTTTTGTCTTCAGAACTTTCTATCATTTAAGACAAAGATTGGTTACATGTGACAGTAACACAACTTTAGTGGCTTAACTGACTTATTTTTCTCATTTAACAAGAAATCTGGTGATACCTAGAGCAGAATGGCACATCAGCTCAGGGAAATCACCAACTATCCATGCAACTTCTAGTCTCTTGCTCAAGCACCTTCAGCATGTGACTTTTGCCCTCATAATTGTAAGGTGTAAGCTGCCCCTCTGCTATGTATCACATCTGCATTCTGGGTGAGAAGAAGAGAAGGGACAAAGGGAAAAAAGCTAAGGGCCAGGTAAGGTTGTCCATTTTTATTAGGCAAGTCATCTCTTTCTCATCTGGTAGACTTCTTATTTCACCTCATATCCATCTCTAGCTAATAGGGAGTCTTAGGGGTCTGTATTTTTAACTGGGTGCATTGCCCCCTTGGACAAAGTTGGGGATTCTGTTACTAAGGGAAAAGGGGAGAGTGCCTATTAAATAGGGAATTAGCAGCATCCTCTTGAACAGAAATATATTTTAGAAAGTTGGCATATTAAGTCACTGATGCCATAATGTAAATTGGGATGCAGTAGTCAGATATTATTTCTACTCAACTAAAGGAACCAAGGTCACCCTAGAATCACTGGACTCTTTTTAGAGAGGGGTTATTAAAAGGAAAGAGGTTAGGGAAAGGGAACAGAAAATTTCTTTACAGAGGTGATTATGGTTGGCCTTTTCTTCTAGGATAAGGAAGCTTTCTCTAATCCAAAGTTTCTAAAACTCAACACTATTGACAATTGTGGGGCACTCCCCTGCACACTGTAGGATGATTAGAAGCATCCCTGGCCTCTACAACCAGATGTCAGTAGCACCCCTCCCCCAAGTTGTGACAACCAAAAATATCTCCAGACACAGTCAAATGTATCCGGGGGTGGTGGCGGGTAAAATTTCCCCTGGTTGAGAACCACTCTAGTCTAGTCCACACCATAAAAACCTGCTGGTAGAACTCACATCTTTTCCTTGGTTTTGAAATGAGAAGAGTGGAATTGACCTGCTCACCAGCAATGGACCCAGGCCAAGCAGGACAGAGACAGGCAGGCGTGCTTCCTGGCAAGGATTGTCCTGCATATCAGCACAGCAACTGGACTGTGATCCTACAGCTTGGCCAGACGGCACCTGGAGGTTAGTCTCCTCAGGCCCTTGTGTTCAAGGCAACATCCCATGACCAGAACTCATGGTAGCCAGATCAGGCTGGCACCAAAGTAGGATTGCCAGATTTAGCAAATGAAAATACAAGTCGTCCTATTACATTTGAATTTTGGATAAGCAAGAATGATTTTTTAGGCTAAATATGCCCCATGGAACCCTACATGGAAGCAGTGTATCCACATTTTCAGTTTTGATAATTCTTGGGATCCGCATTTGCTGGCAGATTTCATGGAAATGTGCACAGCCCTGCAAATGCCTGCTCTTCCTACCAACAAGTATATTGATGTCCAAAAGCTCTGACTGAAGGGATCAGACATAGAGTCTGTGCCCTTGTCCTCCCCTTGAACCTCAGGTGGTGCCAAGCTAAGTCACCAGGCACTCAGGTTGCAAGTTTTATTTCTGCACTTTCAGATCTTGAATGCATCGAGGCCCTTTTCATTTTCACTGAAGTAAGCAATCCTCTGGCTGGGTGCTGCTTCCCTTGTTCTCTATATCTGGGCAGCCTGGAGAATGTTCCCTGGGCATGAAACAGAATTATGTTATCAGAAAAAACCAAGGTCAACACCAGACTCTCTGGGGCCCAGCTGTTGGCAACAGAAAAGAAGGGCGCTTTACTTTTCCTTTAGGTGGAAATGTTTAGTTCTACCTAGGAGCACTCAGAACAGGGTTTCCAAAGAGTGTCTCATGATAAGTCTCCCTGGGATGCTACAGGGGAAATGAGCCTCTGATACCCCATGCACCCCAAACAGCTGTTTTAGAGAGTTACGGTGCACATAAACATGTTAAAAACTGTAGAAATCCTGCATTGACGAAGCTTGTTTGACTTTACCTAAACCAGTTTTTCACAAAGTTATTTGACTGAGAGCCTTCTTCTTGTCTAGTAGCTATTACCAGAAAACACTTGGTCATTTAGTAACCATGCAGATAACCTGTAGAGTAGCAGACATTTGATAAGTATTTATTGTGCCCAGATATTATGCTCGGCCAAGTGCTGGGGATATAGTGTGTTCTTTATAGTTCTTAAATCAGTTGTAAATATTTAATTAAATATAATTATGTATTTTGTGCCTTGCTTCCCCAATAAAAACCACCTGAAGGCACAGGCAATGTCCCACTTACCCATGACTCTATGGTCAGCTCCTATAGTTGCCAGCCCACTGTAGATGCTCAATAAATATTAATTGAATAAATAAGTAGAGATGAACAATGAACAATCTTTGCCTTTGAGAATTTCCATCTAATGCTCTCAAGGGACTGCAGAGCAGAATTATAGGAGGAAGTTTTTAAAAATATGGTTATTTGTTCCCGACTGCTGGAAATAATGTAAAGAAACTGGGAGCTGGTGCTCTACAGACAAAACTGAGAATTGACACAATGCCACCAAATCTTCAGGAAAAACACATACCCCAACCCACTTTTGATTAAATTCTTTTCTTGAGTTGTCCATTTTGTCAGGTTTGCCTTCAAAGGCCTCAGGAGAAAAATCACTTGATCTGGAAACTAGATGAACCCCAGAGGTCAATAAATTTTTTCATGGGACAAGTTTCATTTACTTAAAAAAAGCAAAAATAAAAACTCCTAGGACACATTGGTGTGGTATAGAGGACTATTTTTGTTTGTTAAAGTTGCTGGAATGCAATATAGCAGGAATGAATTGGATTTTATAAAGGGGATTAAGTAATTATTAAGTTGCAATTCTAAAGCTGTGAAAATATCCAAATTAAGGCATCAACAAGAAGATACTTTCACTCAAGAAAGGCTGATCACGTCTGGAGTTTGTCTGTAACATAGGAAACACATGGTAATCTTTGCTGGCCTTTTTCTCCTGGGTTGGTTTCAAAATGGCTCTCTTGGCTCTTGTGGGTCTTTCCTGAGTATTTCCCAGGGCTTTCTGTCTCCAAGTGTCCTCTGTGTCAGCTCTCCAAGCATCTGTGCTTTCTCTGAAGTATGTCCCCCTTACAGGACTCCAGTAAGCAGATTAAGACATACCTTGAATGCGCAGGGTCACATCTCCATGGAAACAACCTAATCAAAAGTTCCCACCCAACAACTGGTCTATCCCCACAAGACTAGATTAAAAGAACATGGCTTCTCTGCGGTGCATGACTTCTTCAAACCGGCACAGAGACTTACTAATTTCCAGAAGGCATTTAAGTTCCCTTTTAAAACCATAGCCTGCACTCCAACAGTAAATTTGGACTTTAGCCTCCCTCTTCTTCCCATAAGCTCCTGGCCCCTCACACCGTCTGCCCTCAACAGTGCTCCGAGTGACTGTGAGTGTACTTTATTCCTTGTTTTTTCTTGCAACAGAACAGAGACCTCTTCCAGAAATGCACACACAGTCATAGAATTGCCATTTACATGGTGTTATCATAAAAGCTGACTTTTTAAATTTCCATACAATGCTTTAAACATAGACTTAAATCTAAGTACAATGACATCCTATTGAAGAATCTCGAAAATATGGAAATCTAAACTCATTCAATGTATCAGGCACTAGTTGCCTGCACAGTACCCAACTACATACTTTTCAGGGTGTTTAGGTGTCAAGTGTCCATTAGTTGACTTGCTGATACAGGATGAATTATTACCTTACTTTGGTTTCTAAGTCCTTTTGCCCTCATTGGCCCCCTTCTTTTGAAGGACTAATTCTTGTCAGTTATTTACCCAAACCTGTCTCCTTCTTCCACAGCTACAAACAAAAAAGAAAGAAATGAAATGACTCTTTCAATAGATTTGAATCAGTTGCTAAAAAAATCAACATTCTAAAATTCTAAGGAACAGTCTAACAGTAGCTTACGTGAGTAATGCAATATCCTACTTACAGAATTTGGGGCTGGAGTTTGCTATAAACTAAAAGATTTCTCATTCCAGCATGTTTTGCTCCACTGAACTACCTTTATTATATTAAACATGAAAATAATTCCAGTTTTTTTGCATGGATCCTTTCACTTTCTTTTTGTGTCAATGCTCTCTCTATTGTATCATCGTCTCTGGTAAGATGAACTCACCCCCTGGTCCAGCTGAGATACTCCTCCACCCAGTACCTTGGGACTCTGTGCTTACTCCTATTGTAGCATACCACAGCCTAATCACAGCAATATTTGTCTGTCAGTCTCTCCTATAGGCAGAGAGCTGTATGAGGACAGGGAGTATTTTTGTTTGGGATTGTTGAGATGGTCCTGTCACAGCTGTCCTGGGTAAGTCCTGTGCTACTGGGCACTACCACAGATGGCAAAATGCCAACTCCAGTTACTGACTTCCAAACTCTTCTTTCTTGGCAGACTTTTGGGGAAGATCTAGTCTCATGGGGTCCCATTGGCCAAGATAACGTTAGGTTTGAATCTTGGATTTTGAAGGTATTTTAGAGTGACAGAAACTACACAGATAGTAAGTGCTAAGATGAGGGAAGCACAAGGAACTCCAGCAATTCACAAGAGGAGAGTATCTTCGAAAGTACGGCCTAAAAGATGAGTTGAGGTAGGCAATGAAGGGAGTGAGAAAAGAGGGTTCAAGCCAGAGGTGATAGGATGTGTGAAAGCCCAGAGGCCAGAACATGATGGACTTTATAAGCCTTAGTAAAGTTTGGTCTTTGTACTGAGGGTTAATAGCCATTGAAGGATGTAGGCCAATGGACATAATAGAATTAGATTATTGTTGGGATTATGTTGGAGCTATGCATCAATTTGGAAAGAATCAACAGCTTAATAATACATCTTCAAATCCATGAACAATGATTTATCACTCCATTTATTTAGAATAAAAAAATAAAATGTTGTATATGAACTTTGTACTGTGTGTTCTTATTAACTCATTTATGAGTTTTAGGATCTGGTGGGGTTTTTTGCCTTTTTGCTTCATGGCACTGGCTAGGATAGCCAGTATCATGCTAAATCGAAGCGGTTAATAGAGGATGTCCTAACCTTTTCATTGATCCCTGAGGGAAAGCATTATTTAGTCTTTCATCATTAAGTATGTTACCTGCAGTGTTGTCTGTGTGTTTGTTTTTGCATGGGCAGGCACCGGGGATCAAACCCAGGTCTCCAGCATGGCCGGCAAGAACTCTACCTGCTGAGCCACCGTGGCCCACACTACTGTGGGTTGTTGTAGATGCTTTTTTCAGATTAAGGAAGAACCTTACTATACCTATTTTCTGAGAGCTTTTTTTTTTAATCATAAATGGATGTTACATTTTGTCAAATGCTTTTCCTGTGTTTATTAAAATAATAGCCTGGTTTTTCTTCTTAGTTTATCAATATGGTGAATTACATTAATTGACTTTCGAAATGTTGAACCAAGCTTGCACTGGTTCACTTGAATGTGTTGTATTATTCCTTTTAAATACTGTGGGAACCAATTTCTTAATTTTTTGTTGAGTATTTTTCATCCATGATCATGTGGATTATTGCTCTGAGTTGTCTTATAATCTCTTTGATTTTGGTATCAGGGTAGTGCTGACCTCATAACATGAGTTGAGTTAAAAAGTATTATTTCCTCTTCTTTGTTCTGAAAGAGATTGTGTATACTTTCCTCCTTAACATTTAGTAGAGTTCAAGAGTTAAACCATCTGGACTTGAAGTTTTGTCTTTCTTTGAGAGGTTTTTAATTACAAATTTAATTTCTTTTAGTGGGCAGAGCACTATTTAGTTTTCCTGCTTTTACTTGAGTGAGTTTTAATAGTTTGGTTCTTTCAAAGAATTGATCCATTTCATCCAAGTTGTCTGTTTTATGACCATAAAGGTCTTTGTAGTATCCCCTTAAGAGCCTGTCATAGTCTGTAGGTCTTGGTAATATTCATTCCTTATGTTGGTAGTTTGTGTCATCTCTTTTTTAATTCTTGTCAGTCTGGCTAGCACTTTATCAATTTTATTGGCCATTTCAATGAATTAATTTGTTGGCTTTTTTCTTTGATATAATGTAGCTTTTATTAAGTACACAGCAAAAAAGGAATTGGACTGCATGATACAAAGGTTCCAGTTTGGTCAAATTCCACAAAAGCCCTCACATCTATGTGATCAGGATTGCCGCCTCTATCAGGGAAACCTACACTGCCCCCCTGACCCACGGGGACACGTGGAAGGCACCTGCCTCAGGAGTGGGTTCCCCACGGCTGCAGACATGGTGGAATCCTCTCAGTACCAAGAGACAAGGGCAGAGGGACTAACAGTTCTCTCAGAATTACTTTACAGATCAACTCAACCTCACTTCTGAAGGATTCTCTTACAAAACTTTTATTTAAAAGATCAAGCAGAGAGTAGGGCAGAAGGCCATGTAAGCAGAGTTGTGTGGTAAATGGAATGTTCTGATGTGTGGAGTGGTGGGTAAAAGACAGTCTGATTAGGCATTATAGGAAGAGGATGACACATTGCCCACATGGCCCGTTATTGTGGAGAAACCGCCCCGGGCTGACTAAGTGTTCATGCGTGTGAACTCCAAAGTTATCCCATTGAGCCTGGATCTGATTGGCTGGCAGCATCTCATATCTGTGTCCACCACAGAAAGAAAGAGCCATATTCAGGGCATGGGGATGCCTGTCTGGACGCCAGTGTTAATGGCCCACTGCCAGGAGGCCTGGCAGTTTTCTACAACGAACTTAAAGAACTCAACTAGCAGTAGATTCTGAAGTCCTGGGTTGGATCAAATGCATCTTTTCTCTTCCCTAGGAATACACTTCTGATGATGCAGCCTCCCCTCCATATCAGGACAATGGCACCATAGTTTAGGGTCCAGCTAAATTTGGTAGTGGTCAGTCTTAACAGCATAAAGCCTTGAGCATAAGAGATGATCTTGGAAGCATAGACAGCCTTCTGAATGTCCTCCAGGAATGATTTCTTATCACCTTGAAACATCATCTTTTGGGTACCCTTCAGCCTTTTGCTAGCTTTTGTCCTCTCATCCTTCTGGGATGATAAGCATGTGCAGAGACAGCTTCTCTGATGAGGGGGACAGGAACCCCATACTCCAGGGCTGAGATAACCGTCTGCCTCCCAGTGCCCTTTTGGCTGGTACTGTCCCTGATCTTCGGCAACAGGTGTTTGCCATCAAGTATCTTGGAACTTCAGAATATTGGCTGTGATTTCAATCAGGAATGAGTCTAACTCTGTCTTATTCCCATCCTCAAATGCCTTTGCCATCTCATTATGCTCCCTGCCCAGGACACCCTTCATCGGGTGGTAAGCCTTGCAGCTCAGCTGCAAACTGCCGTACTTGATCCCACTGTGTACTACCTTCCCAAAGTGTCCAGTTCCTTCCACTCCCACCCAGTCACAGCAGGGTTCTCCAGTTCCAATTTTTGCAGCAATGTCTTAGAAGATTGCCTTGATGTGGGGCCAAGCTTCTCTGTTCTCTCCTGGCATGAGTGATGCGCCATACCAGGACCCTTCCTCTCCACAAATAACTCCACTCCTAACAAACAAAATTCTCTTGGCCTTGAGGTCTTGACATCATCTAATGGTATCTCTGTATTCAGAATTTCCCCCATCAATGATAATGTCACCAGTATCCAACAACAGAACCAGTTTTTCAATGAAATCGTCAACAGCCTAATCAGCCTTCACAAGAAGTATGATCCTCCAAGCCTTCTTCAACTTGGAGACCATCTCCTCCAAGGAGTGAGCACCAACCACTTTGGTTCCCTTTGTCTTTTGGCCAAAAAATCAACTTTGGAGACTGTTCTGTTAAAAGCACAGACCATGAAGGCATGGTCATTCATGTTCAAAATTAAGTTCTGGCCCATGTCAGCCAATCTAATTAGTGCAGTATCAGCTTGGGCCATGGTGGCAGCAGACAATACGGAACTGAAGGGAGCTGAAGGACAGACAACGCTCTGCTCCGGGGCAAAGGAGGCTCTAAAGAATCAGTTTTGGGTTTCATTAATATTCTCTATTGTCTTTCTGTTTTTAAATTTCATTGATTTCTGTTCTTATCTCCTCCTTCTGCCTGCCTTGGGTTTAATTTGCTCTTCTCTTTTAGTTTCTTAAGGTAGAAGTTTATTTTACCAACTTGAAACTTTTCTTCTTTTAGTTCTATAAATTTCCTCTAAGTGCTGCTTTAATTGCTTCTATAATTTTTGATGCATTGTTTTTATTTTGATTCTGTTAAAAATATTTGTAATTTCTCTTGAGAATCTCTCCTTAGAACTGTGTTGCTTAACTTCAAAAAATTTGTGGATTTTACAGATTGATTTCCGTAATTGATTTCTAGTTTAATTCTGTTATGGTCAAAGAACATACTCTGTATGACCTCTAGTCTTTTTAATGTGCTGAGGTTTGTTTTATGACTCAGAATATGGCCAATCATAATGAATATTAAATGTGCACCTGAAAAGAATATATTCTGCTTTTATTAAGTGCAGAATGTCAATTAGGTCAAGTTAGTTGATAATGTTTTGTAGCTATTCTGTGTCTTTACTGATTTCCTATCTAATTTTTTCTTATCAATTACTGAGAGAGGAGTGTCTCCAGGGGGAATGATGAATTTTTTGTTTTTTTCTTTTTTTAATTATTTTTATTAATAAAACAATATACAAGCATATACATTCTTAACATACTCACATTCTATTGGTGTACAGTCAATGGCTCACAATATCATCACATAGTTGTATATTCATCACCATGATCATTTTTTAGAACATTTGCATCACTCTAGAAAAAGAAATAAAAAGAAAAAAGAAAAACTCATACATACCATACACCTTACCCCTCCTCTCATTGACCTCTAATATTTCCATCTATCCAATATATATATTTTTTAAGTTTAACATTTGTTCCTTATATTATTCATTTACTTTTAATCCATATGTTTTACTCATCTGTCCATACTATAGATAAAAGGAGCATCAGATACAAGTTTTTCACAATCACACAGTCACATTGTGAAAGCTATATCATTATACAATCATCTTCAAGAAACATGGCTACTACAATTTCAGGCACTTCCCTCTAGCCTAATACACCTTAAACTAAAAAGGGGATATCTATATAATGCATAAGAATAACCTCCAGGATAACCTCTCCACTCTGTTTAAAATCTCTCAGCCATTGGCAATTTATTTTGTCTCATTTCTCTCTTCCCCCTTTTGGTCAAGAAGTTTTCTCAATCCCTTGATTCTGAGCCCCAACTCATTCTAAGATTTCTGTCCCACGTTGCCAGGAAGGTCCACACCCCTGGGAGTCATGTCCCATGTAGAGAGGGAGAGGGTGGTGAGTTTGTTTGCTGTGTTGGCTGACATAGAGAGAGGCCACATCTGAGCAACAAAAGAGGGTCTCTGGGGGTGACTCTTAGGCCTGATTTTAAGCAATCTTAGCCTATCCTTTGTGGGGATAAGTTTCATATAAACAAACTCCAAGATTGAGGGCTCGGTCTGTGGATTTGGTTGTCCCCACTGCTTACAAGAATATCAGGAATTCTCCAAATGGGAAGTTGAATTTTCCCCCTTTCTCCCCATTCCCCCAAGGGGACTTTGCAAATACTTTTTATTCACTGTTCAAATCACTCTGGGATTTATCGGGGCATCACTCTGGATAAGCCCACAAAATCTCATGCCCTACTCCATCACTTGTGATGTTCAATTAAACTGTCCAAATAAGTCAAATTAGGAAATGCAGTAGTCAAAATATTAATTTTGTACCAAATAAACATTTTTTTGCTTTAGTCTCACACATAAGTTAAAGTTTTAACATATGAATTACCATCTATTTTCAACATCTTGCAATATTGACATTCCTTTATTCTTCTTCATGCAAAAATATTTTTTAATTTGTACATTAAGTTGCTAGGAAATGATGAATTTTTGTTTTCATTTCTGTCTACTTCTGATTCAAGTATTTTTAAGTTCTGGAGTTAGTTGCATTCAAATTTAAGATAGTTGTCTTTTTGGATAATTGACCCCTTTGTTACTATGCAATGTTCCTTTTTATCTCAGGAGAGAGTTTTTTCTTACCCCAGTTGCAGTAGACTGTCAATATTTGTTGCCTCTTCCTTCCCCATAGCAGTTTAAAGCTGTTTTCCATGGAGTAAAGAATCTGGGCAAAGCTTCAAGCTTTCCTGAAGTGACTGCTCTTCCCCTCTCCCAGACTGCACCATAAGGGATGCTTTTTCATGACTCTCACTGGCCTTTTTTTGAGAATCCTCTCAGGTCAGTGGAGAAGAGCCCATAAGTAGATGTGAACCCCCTCTGTATCTGTGGTCCCCAGTATTCCATACTGTCTCATTAGCCTACAGTTAGCAATTACTAGTTCATAAATAATTTAGTGGAATTCTTCTTACCAGTGTCCTAGGTAGGGAAGTGCTCCCATCCCACCTGTCCTTGCAGTCACCTGTCTTTCCTTAGATTTGGAGTTACGTAGTTGTGCTGTGAACTCAACAATCTGCTCATTTTTTGAAAAGTTATGAATATGCAATTGTCTAGCTTATTGTTGTTGTAGGGATGGGAATGAATTCCTTTTCTATATCCCAAGTATAAACTGGAAGTACAGATTATTATTTTATTGAAAACTCTCCTCTTTTTTTAAAAAAAAAAAAACTTTGAAAAGGAAACCCTGAAAATATCTTCCTGTAACCCAGTCTAATTTAAGATTCATTTCCTTGTTGTTAGTACTGGAGCCAGAACCATTCTGTAGGGAATGAAGGAAGAAAGGATAAAATAGCTTGGAATATAATTCCTCGCCCAATCTTTCCTTCTCTTCTGGATAGAGGTTGAATGGTATAGCATCAATATTCCTCTCAGACTACAAAAACAATGGGTTTAAGCTAGGAAACCCAGATAATATCTGGAGGCTGGAGAAGGATAGAGGAAATCTCTAGTCACTTCTAAATGAACTGAAAAGATAATTCTGTCAAAACCTTTTTAAAGAATTTTTTAAAAAAAGAAGATTGATTGTACACCATGTATGGAATGTTTGTATGATAAGAGTGCTTGATGTTTGTATCTTGTTTTATCAATAAAAATATTTAAAAAAAAAAAGAAAGAATAATTAACAATACACACCTTGTCTTCCTTCTACCTCCTCCTCCCTCCGCTGTGCAGTTGAAGTCTAAACCCACTGGCCCTCTGGGACAAGGACTGGAGTTAGATTGGGAGTGGACAATGAAGCATTACTCACTCCTGCCATTTGCCTCTGTTGAATGGTGGTGCCCACCTGCGGCATCACAACACACATCATCAGCTTGCTTTGACCCTGACACCATTTTATAAGCTTAATCATAATAAATCTATGTCCTGAAACAGTTTTGCAGATTATAGCAATCAATCCAAATTCAGGGAGCCCAAGACCATTAATGCCATCACCGATGAAGTGGCATCTTGGGAATCCATCTAAATCAGCCCTTACGATGGAAAATATACCTTAAGAGCCTAAAGACAGAGTGAGTAGACAGAAGCATAAATTGCCATTCTATTTTTATCACCCATCAAAGGATGTGTTTCTTGGGGAAGCTTTGTCTGTTCCTGATAGGAAATGAAACCAAGGTTTGCTGTCCATCGGTGATTCCTACTCTAAATTATACATTGTGAAGATTTTATTGGTCCTGGGACTGAACACAGTCTCTAGCAGTCTGCAAGCATAAGCACTATGGATTTTTCTTTTGAAAGTCTCCAATGAGCTACATCAAGCCTCTGTGCTTTGTAGATGGCCTAAACTGTTCACTCATTCCCTTTGTCAGAACAAATCCTAAAGGAACACTCAACTTAGAAAAATTTGTGATACTGCCCCACAGAGGTCCCAAACCTTCCATGTTGGTGGTTTGTGGTTAATGATGACAATCCTGTGGGATGAGGGGGAAAGAGGAATGAAAGGATTCCTTTCAGGCTTTCCCTGGTTTGAATCTTTCTATGACTTCTAAGACTCATTTCTTATAACACAATATGGTATAGCGAAAACAATGGAGATTTAGGAGTCAGGAAAACTGACTTCTGGACCTGGCTCTTTCACCATACAGTTGTAGGACCATAAGAAAGTCATCTCACCTTTATGGATGTTTTTTATCCATCTGTAAAATGAACAGACTGCTCTACACCAGTTGTTTAACTCACTATCTGTATAAGATCTAGATGTGGTTTTTGCTTGGAAATACAGTGAGGAGCTAAATAATGACTTGAGAATCAGTAAATTTCACATACGAACTACTATTTCATCTTCTTCTAAAAAATCAGAGGCATAGGCAATACTCTTCAAGTCGGCTATTAGGTAGAGTTGTGTAACAGGTACCATTTCAATGGGGCATGCCCTCCTCTCCAGGTCTCCAGAACCCCACTTACTTTCCTACTTGCTCCCACCCCCATGACTCATTCACATTATCTCCTTGACCTCTGTACATGCAGACATTGACACATTCTGGAATAGATGCTGTATGTGAATAGTAAAATTTACTTTTTGTCTAATGAAACATAACTTCGTTAAATGAAAGTGGTGGAGTTGTTCTATAAGAAGCCCAGGTGTAGCACCCCAAATTCACCAGCACAGCCTCCCCACTTTCTCCTTTTCCTCCCACCAATCCTCAGCATCACCCTTGGGGAATCCTAAACTCCAGAGAAGCACAGTTAAAAATCACTGATCTGGATTTTAGTTCATCCTCCAGAACAACTACTAAATAATCAGAAACAATACAGAACAGCTCCTGAGGCCACATCAGTGACCAGACACACAGCGTACCCCAGTCTGGACCAACTGGACCAGCTGCGAGCCCCCACAGAACCGTGAGTTCCCAAAGCTGTGGCAGCCGGCGCCCGTCCCCCACAGGCTGCTTCTCAGAGGGGAAAGGAAAGGAAATTTACCAGCAGCAGGGACTGAGCACAATTAAACGCCAATTGTGGAATTAATTAACAAATTCTGACTACTAAAAATAGGCCCCCAGCTCAGGTGAACCTGTTCAAAGTGGAGGTTGCTCATTTTTGCCCTGGCACCAAGGGAGCAGGGCTGACAGAAAAAGGGGGAAAAAAAGAAGGAAACGGAGGTTTTTGTGGCTGTGTTTCTACAAAGGCTTGACTGCCTTTGGATATAGCAGCAGGACTTCTCAGGCTGCAACTACCCAGGCATAGGCAGAAGTGAGCTCTTTTAGGGGCTTGTCTGGAGC